>PYAF01000690.1:450835-473450 GCA_007407185.1 Glycine tomentella | reverse complement strand
ATGTTAAATTAAACCATATAAAAAATATAGAAAATATATTAAATAAAATTAAAAAAGCGAAAATATATTTATTTATTAAATAATTAAATTAAAAATTATTTATAAGTTTTTCAAAAAATATACTTAAAAAAATTAATTGTAAATTCATTTACAACTTTAATAGAAAATTAAAAAAAAAAATAGTTTACAATTTTAAAGTCGCAAAATAAAAAAAAAATTACTTATACGACTTTAAGCCATGAATTTAAAAAAATTAAAAGTTAAAGTTGTAAAAATTTGTACAACTTTAATTAAAAAATATAAATTATAATAATCATATGACTTTTAATTCAAAAATAGTAACATCTTTTATGATTTATTTTTGTTAGATTATTAATTTAAAATGTATTTTCAAAATGGTAAATAAAAAAATTGACCCATCTCATACTTTGGCCAAAGAAAAACAAAACCAAATATTACTAGCAGTAGCTTGTTTTAATTTTTATTTTTTACATCTTAGATGTAGAATGATAATGAGAGATATGTGCTTCGAAGAAGACGGATACGTAAGTAGGATCTGTCTTTAATGCTTTTTTTCTCCAATGGGAGAGGAAAGCGATGGGGTGGGAACTCAATTGGGTTAATGGTTTATTAAGTTAGTGGAGTTTGGTGAATCTAATTTTCTTATAAAAAAAAATTCTCATTATTGGTATGAAGTAGCTTTTTGTTAGAAATGGTAATTGATTTTTCTCCAAAAAAAAAATTAAATATACATAATATGAATATTTTTTTCTAAAATATAATTTATTTTATATGAAAGTTATTCAAGATTAAAAATATAAATTATTGAATTAAGAAAGCAATTTAATGAATTTAATTAATGAAATAATGATTGAGTGATTCATATGTATCTATCTAGAAAGGAAGGAAAGCATATATTAATGGGAAGAGGGAGGGAAGGTAGTAGGTGGATGGACGGAGCCATGGAGGTGGGGAAGAGACGGGAGTCACGTCAACGAAAGGGACAAGGTTGGCATGTACACAACATACACACACCTAAAATCAGACGCAACATGTAACTGAAAGTTACATGATCATGGACCCACTTATGACTCTCTTTTTTTTAAGTTTTTTAGCAAGAAATTTGATTCAAAAAATTGTAATTAAAACATATAAGTGTTCAACTTTGTTATAGTTTAGATTCTACCAAAGGTCTCAAGTGAGATTTCTAGACCGAGAGATTATTCATCCATAAATATTTATATATTTTTTATTTTTTGCCTAGATACTGGTATATATGTTAATTTTTTATATGTTTCTTTTCTATCTCTCTTATTGTCTCATGATTGACTTAGCGCTGAAGTCTTATAGGCATCCCAAAAAAAATTACTGTGTTGAATTGTCGTCACTTCAAATTCTGTCATCTGGTTCATTCTTTCGATCTAGATCGTAGAACCACCTCTGAATTAGATCTGATTACTTTCCACTGAACATTTAATTTATTACTAACAAACAATTAAATTCAAACTCAGATTATTGTAAAATATAAATTTATTTCTTATTAATAAGATAAACCTTTGTAGACATTATTTTAGTTTTCCTTTTACCTTTTATTTGCCGTGTGAATTGTGTGATTGAACTAATAGTTGGGTAAGATTATAAGAAAATATTAAAATGGGTAATTTTAAAATATATTATTGAAATAGGTTTGTTTTGTCACAGCATCGGAAACTTGTTAAGTTGTACAGGATTTCTAGTATTATATGGTCTTTTTTTATTTTTCCTTAAAATGGATTGCATCTCATATGACAATTTTGTGAGATGTAGTTTCTATGTAAAAACACATGTTGCTAGTTCACGTAGTACTTCTTTGACAGAAATAAATAGATTAATTAAAATAAATCATAAAGAAACCTTTATTAAGACCCCACTGTTATATTATTTGACTAAAATTTGTTGTTGTTATTATCACTCTACGTACATTAAAATAAGATAAGGGAGAAAGATATTATATATAGTCACCAAAGCACAATTTTATCATTGTATCAGGGCTTTCCTATATTGTTATTATCACTCTAATTTTAAATATTAATTAGAATAATATATAAGACTTTAAGAGAGCAATTATGACCTAACAAGAGATTAAGTCCGCTATACATTTTATATAAATAGAAAAAATAAACGAATTACGATAAGTTGTCATAAAATAAAAGGGATGAAAAAAAAGATAAGAGAGTCAAAAAGATAATAATGACCTTGGTTATAGCTCATCTTAAAGTTTTTCCCCATGTGAGTTGTTTCTCTACCTTTCCCAAGTCTTTACCCCAAAGTTTATGTTGTTTTCTTCTCCTTTTCACCCAACTCATGGTTACTAAGGTTAAGGTGTTGAATGCTCCATAGAATTGTGAGTGATTAGAATCATAAACTATAACTAATTTTAATGGTGCAAGAGGGGGAGTGAGTTATCTCACTAATGGTTCAAAAGGCCTATAACTCAAGGTATGGTCAAATTAGTGAGTAAAGATTGAGTTGTCAAGATTAGATAACAATTTCATGTTCCTTCTAACTTTATGCATAGTAGACAAGTAAACCAACTTTTGAGGTCACAAAAGTTGTAGGTAATTTTCTTAGGTTTCAAAAAATATAAAGACTAACTTGAAGGGGTTATTATAATCTGGATATTATGCTTACACTCTATGGTGGTTGTAGTTGAGTAGGAGAAAATATGACAATAAGCTATAAGAATTTTAAGAAGTATGATATATATTATGCATAATACTTTGTGTGTGTGGTGAGATAGCATGGCATGTGTGATGCAATTATAACAAGGAGTACCTAGCCTATGAGAGGTAAGATCCTCCATGTGAATTGTTAAGTAAGGGCATGTGCATCTATGTGAATAATGCATCCAAATGTGAGATATATGTGGTTTCAAAAGCATGTATATGAGCGTGATTGGGGAGGTCGTGAAGGGTTATTGAACTTCGGCCTTGAGGGTGGTGATACCTTATATGGAACCTCTATAAGCCCATGTTGATCTCATGGGTTGGGACATCCTTACAAAGTTGGATAAACTTGACAAGTCGTCAGAGGTGTCATACTAGTAGACAATGTTAGTATCGGATTCCTAGAGTGAATTTTTCAACTTGCTTGTACTCATAAGCTACTTTCACGGAAGGTTTTGAATGATACCACATGCATATGGGATGGAAAGGAATGAAAGACATAGCATTGCAAGTGTACATGATTGTGAAAGTGTTTGGCTTATGTGCTTTGTGATGTGAATGTCATGAAGTGTGAGTGATTTCATTTAGGATTGTCGATATATGTTGTTTATATGTGAAAGCTGCTATGTGACTTGTAATGCAAATTGATGTGAAATCAAGGTAAAATTTATAAGGGTTATATCTAGAATAATGTTATGTGAGTTCTAGTTGAGCAAAATATAGATGTGAGGATGCATGTTACTAATTAAGGATATAATGGTGTAAGGTGAATATTGGGAATATCTTAAAGTAATAATAACCCTAGACTTGACTTTGGTAGACAACTCTAAGTATCAAATGAAAAAGGTAGAGACTAAGTAAGGAATGTTGATGTTAACTATATAGAGGTTTGGTAGGAAGATATTAATGGTGAGACGAAATTATAAAACTAATAAGGAGATTAAACTGGTATAATAGTTTGAGAATAAGAGAGAAGCTAACAAAAATAATTATTGACGGGAAGGTGTAGATCCAACCTTAAGTACGAGAGATTTACCATAGACCCAATAGGAGAAAAGTTGTTAGAGATAATTGAAAATGATGATTGAGTAAAAGAGTCTAACTATCTGGAGAGTTCCTAGATGACTCATCGAGACATTATTTCTTACCTCTCTAAGTTTTAATTTTTTCAAGAAATTCATGGAAGTACATGTTGATGGAGCTTGAAGTTGAAGCATGTAAGAAGACTTAACTATAACTTATATTTTTGTATTTCTCCCAAATGTCTTGTAGAAGCATTCTAGTGATAAATAATGGGATCAAATATGCATGATATAGTTTTTTTTGTGTGTAATAATCTTTTTAAGTTATGAGTAACCATTGTATTTTATAATTTTTGTGTTGCTAGACAGCTAAGCATAGTTATGGTAATAGCCTCTTGGGTATTACATAAATAAGATTAAAGTTTGGAGAAGAAATCAAAGGAGAAATAGATGAAAATAATAAATTAAAAAAATCAAGTAAAAATTACAAGAATGAAAAGGACTAGTTTTAAAATATGGACGAGAGCATACGCATTTCTTTGAAACCGATAGCCATTTATGCAATGTGTACGGTGTTACAGAGATTTATAGTAATTGTTTCAACAACAAAAAATGGCAATAATTTCTTTGAAACACACAGCGTTAGATGTTTATAGAATTTCTAACCTAACAGTGTTGAATTAAAAGATTTTGACACATGTACATTTGTCTATGATGGTTTATTTAAGATTTTGCATAGATTATTAATGAGTCAAGTTATTTGAGAATTGTTTGAGTTCACTCATTAAGTATTCAATCAAACTTATTTATTTAATTAAATGACTAAAGTTAAGTTTAAGATTAGACTCAATTATTAAATGAGTCAAACTTAAAAATTACCAACTAGACATTAATAGTTAGTGAAAAACTATCTTATATTTACACCCCTAAGTTGTTGCAAGTTGTCTTAATTCATTCGCTTTTCGATAATTCAATTGTCATAAGAAAGCCACACAGTTCTTCCATGTATATATTGGCGTTTTGAAGCATTTTTGTACAGTTGACAATCTGATGTCTCAAGTGTGTCTTCAAACGATCCCACTTACCAGTTTTACTTTAACTTAATCACATAAAACTACTTTCTAGCCTTCGAAACACTCTTTTTAAAAACTACTTCATCTCTTCCAAATCTTGAACAATGTATGCTCTTGAAAATATTTTTTTATTAACATTTCTTCTCACCCTTCTAATACTCAGAATTTTTTTAACCGAGACAAACTTTCCATCTCATTCATTTTCATTTGAATACCCTCTTCTTATTTTATTTTTATAATTGAACATCAAAAGCCAAATTTAAACATATATTTTATCTTCAAAATATAAACACATTAAACATGCATATGATATATCATCTTAATTTTTTTTTATACCAATTGAATTATTTAACTTAATTTTTTTTTCAATTTAAACATGGTCTAACTTGATTTTTTAAAATTATCAATAATTAAAAATAAAAATATATCACAACATAAATTATTTATCATAAGTATAACACATAATTTATATGTTAAAAATATATATTTATAACAATTTTTAGTTATAACATAATTTCTATATTTAAAAATATTTCCCTATTACAAATAATAAATTTTTATTATATAAATAAATATTCATTCTATGCCATGCACAATCTAAAATACTAGTTTATGATGTGAAATGGAAACTACTCGAATACAATTATCGTCTTTCTTCGTTATGTATAGTTTCAAGTTTCAACAACAATCATTTAATTTTATTATTTACACAATAAAAGGATGATATATAACTTTATATATGATATTTTCTTATAGAAAAAAAATTATACACTCAACTCTCATCTAATCAGAATTTATGGTTACTGATTTTTATAAAATTATTTTAAAAGTCATATTAATAATAATATGTGATTGAATGATGGTGTAATTATTTTTTTATGAATTGTTGTAAAATTATTTTATATTATCATTAGTGTTTTATCATTAAATTATATTTTATAAAGATATTATTTTATATATTATAGGTGAAACCATTTTTTATACTTTAATGTTATTAAGAATTACATTAAATGTGATTTTTAAAATAATTATTAAAAATTAATAATTTATTATATATAATAATTTATAATTTGATAACAATGTAAAAAAATTATATTATAAGTATATTTTAATTAATTTTATAATAAATTTTATATAAAAAATACTTTGTTGTGTATTATTATTCAAAAAAAAAAAAAAAACTGCATCCATAATGATTTTCTTTCCTTTTTAATTTTTATGTTGGCAAAGTGGTGTGCCATTGAGGGAAAAGGTGTAGAGCAAGTTGACGGTTTTTGATTGATAGGCATCCTATTGGACGGGGTTACAGGTCTGGACTATGGGACAAGGACAGCTTGCCAAGTAGGCTATTTCGGCTTCAAGGATAAAAACAAAAAATTAATTTTTATTTTATTTTTAGACGTATTCTCATTCTTTGTTTTTAAATTATTTATTATAAGAAAAAATATAATTTAGTCGAAATTATTTGTTACTCCTTTCCAGCTGTATATAGTGATTATAAAATGTTGAATTTGAAAACTTAATTATATTAAAATATAAAGACTAAAATTAAAAATATTTTAGTGTCAAAAGCATAATTTTGAAAATCAGATGAGAACGACTGGTTGAATGAGAATAAGAGGATAAACGAGATTAAAAAGGACATTGGATCGGCCATTACATTGAACCAGTATGAATCGGTAGTTGGGAGAATTATTTAACGCATCCCATAATTAAACTTTTTTTACCATAAACAGACGTAAATGCCCTTCACCACTGTCGCGAAGACTAGAACCAAAACCACCACACCAACACCACAATTGTCCAGAAACCCTCATTGCAATGACCGAGTGCCAACAGCAGCACCGAACCACCCTCGTTGTCAATAAATTGTTGCCTAAGAACCACTATAGCAAGGTCGATATGCCGATCATTTTCACAGGTGGGACTGGGTTCGTCGAGTCTCACTTGGTGGATCGCTTGATTGCTCAAGGAGGCGGGAAGGAAAGAAAACGTCATGCCCCATTTTGGCAATCCCGACTTTGAGCTTATCCGACACCACATCCATTGAATTCGAATTTTTGAACTAGCTTGTAGGTTTCCAACATTCATTTGGGAACTTCTTAGCCCATTGAAATGTTTCGAACATGTTTCTCCACCTTTACAGATTAATCAATCTGTAATGTATTTGCATTATGGATTGAACAATCCGTAAATATATCACAGAGGTGGAGTCGAGTGTGGGGTGTAAGGGGCTTGTGCCGGCCGTGGTGGGACATGGCAGATCTAATGGTACAAAGGTTACTGTAGCCCGCGATTGATGGTGACGCTCACGCATGGTGAAGGTTCTAGGAGAAGGTGGTGCAAGAGAGGAAGAAGAATGGAAAAAAAGGGGATATTAGATAATTATGAGGTGCACCATGCATATAATGGGGTGCATTAAATAGTTTCAGGGCAGCTGGTTATGCATATTCGGCTTAATGGGTCAAAATTCTCCAAAATGCTCAAAACTATTACTAGAGGCATTTTCTTTCTACATCACAAAATTTTTAATACACCCAACACTAAATAGTGAATTTTTGAAATGACCCTTTTCATTAACCTTAAGTACGGACTTTCGGATTGCACCAACTCTTATTCTTCTTCATTCTCACGGTGCACCATTCTCCTTCTTCGTCGTTCTCACATTTTGCTCCAACTACGTTGTGCAAGAAGGCAAGGAGTGGGTAGTCTTCGTCGTTCGTCGTTGATTAAGGGAGGTTCTTTTGTCATTGCCGTCGTGAGTTGTTGTTTGGCTTCTTGTAATTTGTAAATTTTTTGTGATACGGATTCCCAAATATGTATAGATCATACGGATTGGGCAATTCGTGTGAAGCTTAATGACTTTATACGGATTGACCAACCTATAAGGTTCATACAAATTGCACAATCCATATATTTCTTTATTAAAAAAATCAATAATTTAGTTTTAATTATTTAATTATGTTATTAGTATCTAAAATAGTTATTATTATTTATTAGACACATTTTAGGTTCTAACCAAAATATTTACATGTACATTAACAAAAGTAATTAAAAAGGTATTGTTAAATTGATTACCACATGTGTTATATAAATTTTATGATATTTATTTTCTATTCTTATACGGATAAAAGAAAATATTGTTCAAAAATAAAATTAAAAACTTAAACATTAATTAAGAGAATTAAATAGTTAATAAATTAACACATATGTGTTTTATTTTTATTTTTTAAATTTGAATTGATAATAATAAATAAATTAGTATGTGTTTTATTTATTTTTAAAATTTTAATTTATTAAACTTTTAATTAATTATAATAAATTAATGTGTGTGTGTGTGTGTTTTTTTTGAAACTTTGAATTCTATGAAAATAACTGAAATTAATTTAAAATTTTTGTAATTGAACTTTCTTGAAGTTTTGGATTGCTTTGAAGTGTTAAACTAAGAATTTGGAAAATTTGTAGATTATGGTTAGAACAAGAGGATTGTATCGGGCTTTAGATAAAGTTGTAGACAGAGCCTTAGGTAGAGATGTTAGTGGTAATGAAGAACAATTCCCTGAGCATCGAAGACCGACAACATTGGTACGAAGTCAACAGGCAGGTTTGGTTTCACCATCGACTTTGTCATATCAGTAATAATAATTTTCTCATCCTCAATTAATAGATCAGTATATGAATTTCCAGTCAATGACTTAGTCAAAACATAATTATGAATTCCACATATTAACTTCACCATCCACCCTTCACCTCCCAAGACTGGTTTGGCTCACAGCTTAAAAAGGAAAATCACATTTTCTAGTGTTAGTCACTGCGTGTACTAAATCTTTGTTAAGTGCTTTATATTTTTTACTCATTTCACAATCAATTAAAACAAATGAGGTTCTTTCCCTCTTTTCAGTTGATATGTCAAACCTCATTATCACAACTACAAAACTAATATCATACGCAACAGTACGAACCCATTGCAATACCTCTTCACGGGAATGAAACACCTACAAAAAAGGATAATACATGTTTAATCTTCTTAAATCATTCATTAAGAACTTTAACCAAATACAAAATCATATAAATAACTCAGAAGTATTGAAGGCATCAGAACAATCAACCTCACAATTAATATTTTCAAACGCAACAACTCTCTCTCTATTGTCTTCATTCATATGAATTTCTTCAGACTTAACACACTGTCGTACATCCATTCATCGTTATCCGTCTTAACAAACCATTAAAAAAATTATTCATTAGCAAACCATACACATAATAATAATATTTAACAATATTAAAATATTAATATAATACAAATTCAATACTTTTTTTAGCAGGAGTATTACAAATTTAAACCAAAGACAATTTTTTGAATACAATTCATGTAAAATTTATTTCAAATTGGAAATCTGTTTGATTCATACAATAAATTCAATAAATTTTTCATTAAAAAATAATAAAGTATCCTAAAAAAAATCTTCCAATTTGAAAATAAATAAATAAAAGAACCAAGTTGAATCTAAAAAATACATTAGAGGACTAAGTAACCAATTTAACCTATAATAAAGGGTGGTAACAATAATGACAAATAATTTTTTGTGATTATATTTTACAAAAACTTATTAGTAAAAAGTGTATCACATTAATAATTGTATGAATTTTAATATTTAACTTGCCATTTTATTTAAAAATTAATTTAAAGTTGAAATATTTTTTCCTATAAATTTATATATTTTATTCTTAAAAATTAATAATAATGTCACATTATGACATAATAATATCAATATTTTATTTATTATATCATTATTTTTGTAACACAAATTCATTATGGTAAAAAAATAGTTATAAAAACAATTGAAAATAAAATAAAATTTGTATGCTTCATAGAGATTGGCCAATTCATATGATGTATACGAATTAGCTAATCCGTATGAAGTATATAGATGGGTGTTAAAAAAAATAGAATCACAAATTACCTTAAAACCACTACGACAACGAAGCCAAACACAATGAAGGAGACCACCACCAGCCAAAAGTAGCTCTGCCAATAAGAAAATATGAATGCCAGACAAAAAATGAAGAACAAGCAAAAGGAAGAAACTCAAATAAAGAACCATACAAACCACACAACAACAAGAAGAAATGAGGAAGGGTATTTTGGGAATAAATGAAATATGAATGGTGTTTTAGAAAATAGGCCGGTTTAGGAAGAAAATGCCATTACTAGATACACCTGTAATTTTATTGACAGTGGCCAACTTGTGTGGCAGCCCACTATCACTACTCCCAATTCCCTTTTTGGTACATTCAGCCCCCACTTTTTTATTGATTTTATTTGACAGTTGCCATTTTCACTTCTCATATTACTAATACACTCCCCTTTATTTTTCTTTACCAAGATACCCTGTGTTACAGAAACTAATACACTCTCCTTTTACCAAATGGTTTTTGACTAGCAAAAGAAGGAATTCATTGATCTCATGATATGGGTACAAGGGGTACCCAACACTTGCAATATATCCTCTAACTATATCCTAATTCATCCCATCCGTAAGCTAAAAACAAGAAACTTTAAAAAATGTGCTATCTAATACTCACACGGTGACTAAGCTTGGAACATTCCCTACTCATGTTTTATACAAGTATATGATAGGATGGGTCTTTTTAGGCCTAAATAGGGTGTTTTTAAGAGTAAATAGTTTTGATATTATCCTTTTAATTTTCAATTTTATTTTATATTTAAAATACTAGATTGTGTCACTTGTATGGTTAGTATTATTTGTAAATCTCTATTTAATAAGGTATGCATTGTGCAAGGAAATATCTATTTTTATATTTACCTCTTAATTTTGGTAGAATGGTAGTAACAGTGATAGCATGGAGTTATCTTGTGCCTATCGGTATACAATATTCCTTAGACTACACATGTCTCGACTATGTGTATATATATACCCCAAAAGATAAGTTAGATTTCACTTGCTCAAAACATATTATATTGCATCACAAAAATCCTCAAATCATTAGATCCATCACGCATGAACCTTGAAGTAGTTAGACACGCACTTGGGCAATGGGCATACCATCCACTCGCTATGAGTATTTGAAATTGGCTGCAAACTTTTCAACCAAGACCAAGTATAATATAAGATATCATGCATGACCGAATATTCCTTGTTGAATACATCTTCGTCTATGACCGAACCCTGAAACTAAAACCCTTATTTTATTAAAATAAGGGTTTAAATTAAAATAAGGGAGAGTGTATTATTTTAAATAAAACACATTGATCAATTCACGTTCCCATGCTTCGTCCATGAAGGTTTGAGGCATAATGGTTTCTAGCAGTCCTCTCGCTTGAGCCAACCCTTATGTGCAAAATCACCATTTGATAAAAGGGGGGTGTATTAGTTTCTGAAACACTGGGGGTACTTTGGGAAAAAAGTTACCAATGAAAGTGTATTAGTAATAAGGGGAGTGAAAATAACAACTGTCTTTTATTTTTGTTAGTGATGCCCAAACCACTCTATCTTAACATCTTTTTTGTAAGCCCAAACAATACATCATATGATCCATCAGCATCATAAACAACATAATTCATTAATATTCACACAATATTTTTTTTATGCAATTCACACATAATATTAATTACAAACAATTTAAACAAATTAAAGCTAATAAATATCAAGATGAATATTACTTAATAAATTAAAGTTAATAACTATCAATGTTAAGACAAAAAAGAATCAATTGGATTTAACCTCAATTTCTTGGGTTTTAATTCCTTCAAACTAAACAATTTTATTTAAAGAAAATATTATTAGTTTTATTTTTATTAAAATAATGAATTAATTAAATCTCTTAAAATACATCAACCAATAAAAAGATAAATTAATATAAAGTGAAAATTGGATCGTTACATTTATGATCTTCAAGTATAAATTGGTGTTGTACTTCAAAATTAAAATAAATTAATCAATTAAAATCAAACCTATTTTGTTTGTATTTGTTCTTATAAATTTTGCTCACAGACACATGAGTATTATTGGTTTTGTAAATAAATATAATATATTTAAATTTTGTTCTAATTAATCTTTAAATTTTACTGTTTTACAAATAAACACCTTGGATTTTATTTTATTTTAAACCTTAATTTTTTTTTCTTTTTACAAATAACTCTTTCTATCAAGTTTGAGAGAGAAAACCAGGTATTTGTTAGCAACAATATATAAAATAAACTAATCAAATATTTTAAACTAAATAATTGAAATATAAAGTAAAATAAGCAAAAAAATGAAAGTTAAAAATATGCATAATAACATATATTATACATATTAAAACGAGGCATTACATATAATTGATTTGTTAAAAGAACTAATTTGTTAATAATTGTTATAAAAATAATCAAATAAGAAACTGATTCAAATGATTTAATAAATTAATTTAAGTTAAAAAAAGTAATTAATTGAGTATAATCAAATATTTTAAAACTAGTGTTATTATATATATTATTTATTATTGGACATAAATTGTAAAAATAATAATTATGTTAATAATTTTCATAAATAATAAAGTATAAAGTTAAAAAATTTAAAGGGTTGGCGGAGTAGTATAAGACTATGCTGCCTTCACATGAGTGAAAATAATCTATTTAGCGGGAAAATTTGTTTTCGATTTTCATTGTATACAAAATTTTCTTGGGCCATAGATAACTACACACCACGAGTAAGATTAGTCTCTGACCCATTGGATTAAGGAATACTCATGGTCTTTGACCTAAGATAAAAAATATAAAGTAAAAAAAAATCAAATCCAATAATTTAATTGAATCAATGAAGTTAATTGATTGATTATCATAAAAAACTATTAAAGTTACTATATAGATTATCAAATTATAAACTCTAAGATCATTTCATATCAACAATAGGATTTGATGTAACTTTTTTCAAGTTACACTAATTACAATAGTATAACTTAACCAACTACTATACTATTTTATAACTTGGTATAAAATATATTTTTTATCGATAAGAACGTTGAATTATATATATTTACTATCAAGATTATTTGTATCAAATTTTATCAAAACTAAACAATAATAAAAAAGTAATTAAATGATTCACATTTTAGTATATTTTAAAAAGTTTATATTATGTGATTTTAATCTATAAAAATGAGATATCAAATAATTTTGGATTAATATAAAATTTTGTATATGAGATCTATGTGAAAAAAACCTTCAATCTAATGATGGATTTTAAGAAAATATTATCAATATAAAAATTATTAAACAATATAATGATTGGTTAAAGTTACATCGATATAATTTGATTTATGTTTATATATATATATATATATATATATATATATATATATATATATATATATAATTTGATTGGTCAATTGGAAAGTCAAGATTATGTACCGATATTTCAAGCAAACATTCCTATAATGATGTAAAAACACACTATGTCCAACAATGGAATGGAAATATGCATGGGCATGATTTGTATGGGAACAATGTCTTAAATAGAACCATTGGACCTAAGAAGTTATATATTCCTCTAAGGTGTTTGAAAAACGATTGAAACAGTTTTTCTATCACTGCATCACGTGATGACGTGACATTCTTGTTGATTGGTTTTCGTTTTCAAGAGATATAATTCATCAATTTTGTTTGAGATGTATAAATTCATGAATCTATATGTTTTTATAGATCATGTTCATGAATTAACAAAAATATGCAAAACTCTATTTGTCTTTATTACTCTATGAATGTCTTTTTTTTTTTATAATCCTTTCTTTTATATTTGTATGAATTGATATTATTATAATTACTTCAATAAAAAATATTTAATTATAAATGTTGATAATTTATTTGATTTATTTTAAATGTTATAAAATGTTTTTTTCATAAACAGGTTACTTTTGAATATATTTTAATGTTTTTTATTGTGATTTTGTAACAAAAAGAACACTTTTAGATTATCATATTAAAATTAGTTAAAAAGCATTTTTATTTTTAAAAAAGATTTTTTTATAATTATAACCAAACACAACTTAATTTATGCTAAAATAAAAATCTCTTAAAACAATTTTTTTATTTAAAAATAACTTATTTTAAGCTTAAATAAATGGGTATTTTTTAGTTGTTCCTTCCCCCACTCTGGAAGCCCTAGTTAAGGGATTGTCCTGAGTAGTTCTGTTCTTTATTTTTCCACAGAAGCAAAAAATAAATAAATGGGTCCTTTAACTTAAAAAGTTTCTATAAAAACGGATCATCTGACAAACTATACATCAAATTTGTTCTACAATGTCGCACAATATCTTTGTGAAGCATATAGTTGTCTAATTTTCAAAGTGTTTAAAAATATCTTAAAAATAAAATTGAAAACAGAATTAAACTTTCTTCTATTTTCTTTTGTCTTTACAAAACTTATCTCACAAAATGGCTTAGATAAGACCATTCTTTCTTATAATCTTCTTTTATTAGTCATGAACTTATTTATAATATTCTTTGTTTAGTCATTATGAGGATTCATTTCCATTAAACTTTTAAAATACTCACAAAATACATAGTACTGTATCTTTTAAAATGCAATTTCTCTTTATAGGCAAGCTAAATCCATGATTTTAAATCCCCATGCTTGGTAGTTTTTAAAATGGGTTTTTAAACATATCTTTCTATATAAGAATAGTTCTTAATTCTCTTTCATCTCTATAAAATTTCTCCTATTTATTAAATGAATAAAGAATTAGATGTCTCTTATATTTATATTCTTAAGATATTAAATTTATCCAATTTTTTTCCAATACTAATATTATAAGACACTAAAAGAATTATTCAGAAAACATAACATTACTCATTTATTTTTTAAGAAAAAAAAATGAATGCAGGATCGTTCACCTGATCCTAAGAAAGAGAAACAACAAACAACTAAGAACCAATTTGAATACAAGATTAGAAGTGGTTTTGGGAGCTTCTCTACCGAAAAAAAATACTATATTTCTAGTAGAGAAATTCTCAAAAACACTTCTGACTTGTATCCAAACAGGTCCTAAGTCAGGGTTCTAGAAAAAAAAAAAAACACTCTGCTTCTAGAATTTGCAAATTTCATGTTTCTTGACCATTATTCTTCCCTATAGCGTGCGTTTATGAATCCTCATGCCCACCCCACTGCTTTATTCTATCTTCCGCAAGGGATGCCTGCCATTTTACACATATAATTAGCCTGTAATCAACATATTTACTAGAATAATAGTATATATACAACCTTAATCATATCATCTATATGGTTTGCTTTTTACAAGCAACACACATACATTTCAATTATCATTTCAATTATCAAAAGACTCTAACTCAATTAATTGAATATAGTTTATGAATATTATAAATTTATTGGTATCATCTTCAATTCTTATCAATAAAAAGAAATATATTGCAATTTGCAAAAGGAAGAAGAAAAAACAATTACCTCTTTATTCCAATCTGTTCTATAGACCATGAAGAATAGAACACAAGTTTGTAAGACAGTCCCCGACAGCATTCCAGACCAAATCCCCTAAAAATCATCAATCATAAAAATATTACTAGAACTCCATCAGACCAAATCCCCTTTATTTATTATTTTATTTAACTTTAATGCAGACATTTCAAAAGGGTAAAACACTGTTTCGCTCCCTAAAAGTTTACAGTACTCCAACATTAAAGAAAGAAAAGAAAAAAAAATCTGAAAGTGTAGTTTGCTAATGATTCTAGTCCAATATTCAAAAAATTGTAACTTAATGATAATAATAACATATATTTAAAGAATCAAATATAATAACTAATCAATTTAGAGAATTATTTAACATCCTGAATACTTATTTTAAATTTCTTTAATTTCATATACTAATAGTCTAATACGATAACACTTTATGGACTACTTTCATATGCTCAAATGGTGAGTGTTTTGCCCCGATTCAAAAGGTTAATGCTCAATCATTGAATTCTGCCGCGTGCCAAAGTTACTTGTCTCTAGCGTTTGTCAGTTACAAATGTTACAGATGCACTTTTTGGACGGGTTATTTCTTTTGACTTTTCCTTATTCTTTATCATATATAAATTACTATTTATTTTGGATATCTCCGTTAACATTTTTTATTTTTCTCTATTTTTTTTATCAATCATAAACTTTATTAAGCATTTTTTTTTCTTTTTCTCTTTCTCCTAGATGTTTAATAGTATTATGAGTGTTCATCAAATATTTTTCATTTCCATTGCCAAATGATATTTTCCTGATACTACTAAAGAAAGATAAAAAGAAAAGGTAAATATTGGAAGAAGAATAATTCTATATCCGAAGAAAAGTAAAAAAAAAAAAATGCATTTCTGATTAATCTGATTAATTCCTTCCTTTTTCATATAAGATTTTGAATGTAATTTATATTTTCAAGATATTAAATATATTTTGTTTGAGTAAATCAAATATCTCTTAGTTTAACCCCTCAAATTTTTTAGATTCATTTAAGAGATTAAAACAGATATTTACATATGAATCCATGGTCAAATTTATGACTTCATATTTAAGGGATAAACTTATTATCTACCAATTATATTATATTTTGTTGGTAACACATTAAATATATATATTATATTTTATCGATCAATCTTAATTGTTAGAATTGTTATTTTGGATATAATTGTACTTATTTTAGAAAAGACTGCAGTAAAAAGAATTATACGAAAACAAACCAAGCGGATAAATAATATTATTAGTGAAACTCACCATGAGACCCATGTCAAGCTTGTATCCCAAAAGAAGGCCGAGAGGAATACCAAATAGGTAGTAACAAGCAATGTTGACGTAAGCAACCAGAGCCTGCCACCCTGCGCCAACAGCGACCCCTGAGAGAACGGGTTGCACGTTGTTGATGACAATGCAAAGGGCCAACATGGGTGTGAGCTCCACCACCATCGCTCTCACTTCTGAATCATTTGAGAACAAGAAAGGGTAATGCTTCCGGAAGATTATCAGCACCATCGACAGCATGACACCGATCAGAGTCGAAGTCATCAAAGCAACAAGAAGTGAAAACTTTGCTGTTCTTGGGTGAGATGCTCCTAATTCATTTGACACCCTCACACTGCATATGTAATTTTTGGTCACTTGTTCATTTAGGTAAATCATTTAAGTTTTAACAGTCATGCACTAATATCCTATAACAATTCATACTGTCAACTACCACATCTGTTCTAAAATAATAGTCATTTTAGGTTGTTTAATACGGATAAAATTATAATTATTTTAGAATATTTTTTCTTTCTCAGGAAATAATTAGAACGAATAATTATAAATATGACATTAAGATAATTATTGAAAAACTTAACAAATTTAGCATAATATTTGTGATTAGAGGAGAATGATGCATAACCTATTATCTTAATACAATGCATATAACCTATTTCTCATGTTATAAACAACTAGGGAAAATAATTTGAGAAAATAAACTATGCATGTAAAATTATTTTATATTATCATCTAATCACACACTATTATATATTGATAAGTTTATTAACTTTTGTTATTATCAATTTTTTTATTCACTTTTGTAATATTTATCTTAAAATTCATGTTAATAATGATTTGTAGTTGATAGTATAATTGTTTTTAACATTAACAGTGTATAGTAGATGAACTCTTAAACTATATATATTACTCCAGTTACTTAGGTATATGCAATGCTAGCTAGAAGCATGTCCAGATGAAAGGGGTGCGAGTTGCAAGAACAAACCTTACGGCTGCGTTCATTCCAAAGGATACCATGATGGTCCATCCCAATATGTTCATGCTGCATATTCAATATAAACCACAAGATGAGGCACAAGATTAATTGTTTTATCAAATTTACATTAGGAATTCTTACATCATATATATATATATATATATATATATATATATATATATATTGGTTTGTTCATGTGATACATTATACATGTTTGATTCTTCTTAAGTAAGACTTTAAACATAAATTGTGTGTGAAATAAAATTCAACTTGGAAGAGCTAGACCCACCATACACTTATTACACAATGGGTGTTTTTTACTTGAGAAAATCATCTTTATAAAGGGATACTTATGACTATGATATGACTCTAGATAAGAGAAACATGATACAACTAACTAAACACGATACCCGAAATACTATGCTGCCGACCCAACCAACACGAGTAATCAAAATAAATACTCCTTGGGAGTGAATTGCATTCACATATGATCAGGGGTGTTTATTAGCAATATAGTATTTCTAGTGTTATTCTAATGTTGCGGGCTTTCAGCTATGATGAATAACACACTATAAGATGTTCCTGAAATCATAGTCGCAAGCCCACAACATTATAATTTAGGAGTATGAAGGGGTTAAGAGATGAGTAGAAGATAACGTGAGAAATAAACCCCTTGGAAGTGAATTGCATGCACATGTTATTGGGAGTGTTAGTTAGCAATTTATTTTCGCAAACTTTATTTCTAAAGCATTCTTTTGCATCAGTTAAAATTGATGTACGAATTTCACTAATTTGGAAATAAGATTTGCATATTTAATAAGATCCACATAAATTTCACTTAATAAAAAAGATATATATTTATATATATTTATATACATAAAGAGAGTATATAACAAAGGACTTTATTTTAACTGTAACAAAAAATGAAAAATTGTAAATACAGACTCATTTTCTCTTCTCACTTCTACATCATTTTCTTAATGTCTATCACATGTTTTTTTCATTGTATCATTTATTACATCTATTATTTCTTTTTTTAAGAGACATCTATTATTTCTTCTATCTATCTTTTATCTTTCTCTCTATTATTTTGACTCTAATCCACCCAGGGTAGAGACGTTTATTAAAAGTCGGATTCTATATATGAGCCTGTTGTACTTTATTTTACTTAGTGCTATAATATAAGTTGAGAATTGATATATGAACGTCAGCACCGTGGTTGATTTAAGTTTTCGGTTTTCAAAAGAAAAAAATATAAAGATATAAATTTATTCAAAACAAAATTATATGAAACCTATAAACACGTGTGACTCGCTTTTGACGAAAATTCATCTTATACTTGTGTATAAAGAATTATATCCACAAAAATCGGGGATTACAAATCACCGATCTAAATCAGTGAAGTCATAGTACCAACTACTAATCAGTAAAGTGGACCAGTCATACAAAGTTTACAAATACATAGGGGAATTAAAGTCAAATAGAACTTTTGTATTATATGTAATTTATTTTTTTATTTTGTTAATCATGATATATATGAAGTTATTCCCGTATTAGAAATAATGATAAATCTTTCATCATGAGTTACACAAAAATGAATATTTTTCTTTCAATATAATTTATTTTATATCTAAAATTAATTAAAATTTAAATCTAAATCATTTAATTAAAAATAAAAATTCCCATTTACGTCAAACATGGTGTATTACATGTAAATTGACACACAATGAATGTGTATGCCGTTCGGTGTAGATCTAGCTGAAAAAAAAAACTTTCCAATTCCAATAATATATAGACACGCGTTGCACAATGTGCATGCCGTTCTGTGTAGATCTAGATAATAAAAAAAAAAAAAAAAACAACTTTCCAATTCCAATATTATATAGACACGAGTTGCACAAGTGCTAGACAGGTGCCTTTGGTTGGAAATCTACATTTGTGGGCGCAGCCGGTAGGGGCTACAGCAAATTGACACTTTTTCGCCAAATGAGACTTTTTTTTCTTAATTATTAAATGGGGTCGATTTTAAAAAAAATTATTAAATGAGATAAATCATGTTACAGTGATATGATTTCTGAGTGAAAAAATTTAAATATTAAAAATTATTTTTTAAAAAAAAGATAATAGAAGTCGTGACATGTGACAACTTACTCCCACTTGTAAATTTTTTAAAAACTCACCCCATTTAATAATTAAGAAAAAAAATCCATTTTGTAAAAAAGCCGCAAATTGACGTTAAAATAAAGATGAGGAAGGACGTTCTATATACGAAGTGATAAACATTGAGAGTGGATTTTTTTTTTAATTTTTTCTTAAATTACAGATAAAATAAAAAATGAAAAAATAAATTTAAATACAATTCATTTTAATAAAATTAACTTTATATTATTAAATATAATTAGAATATGTATATATATATATATATATATATAAAAGTTATTCTTAATTATAAAGTTTAAATCAAAACATATCTTAATAAGAAAATAAAGTAATAGGATTTTCCAATTTGTCTGTTTGGAAAAGACACATAAGTAAGTCAAGGATGTTATCCATTTCTTTTTTAACTTTGTGCTACGAAAGTGTACGAGGTTTTTTTAGAGTTCGACGAAAACAAACAAAAGAAAGCAAAAACAATTAGCTACTAGGGAATGCAACCCCTATTGCGTCCGCTTCTAGAAGAAGATTAATTTGTTTTTTTAAATGTAAAAATTGAATATAATATCAAGAATTTATAATATTTATATATTTTATTTAATTGATTAAGTTAAACTCCTTGATAAGAAAATGATTAATCTTTGAGTACAAAGTGTAGGTGTAAACTAACAAGAAAAATAAATAATAGTTGTCCTCTAATTTATAAAAGAGAGGGAAAGAGACTGAATAGCGAGAATGTAAAGTAAGATAAATAATATTATACTAATTAAGTATTTTAGTGTTTGAAGGTTTCACTTAATGTAAGAAAGGAAGAAATTATATGCAACCTTATTAAAAAAAATTTACTTTTAAATTTAAATTCATAATCAATAAATTATTAAGACATAATTTTATTATTGTTAAATATCATTCTTAAAATAGATAATTTCATAATATAATTTATTTTTATGGGTATGCAAATGAAGGGCCATTTAATAAAATTTTATATATATATATATATATATATATATATATCAAAACGATTGGTGCTAGTTACGTATATGTTTTTTCTTTTATATATATATATATATATATATATATATATATATATATATATTAAATGTGTTTTAATTTTGTCAAAGTGTTAGGTGGAGTGAAACATTTGTATTTTTATAAATATTGATCTGTAACTAAAATATTGCTGCACCACCAACTAGTCATTAAAGCGCTTCTGCAGTTCTGCGCGCTCAATCGAGCTTTCTAGTTAAATGAATGATTTTTACTTTGTAATGAAAAATAAACGATTTTCTGAAATCTTTAATATATGGTAAAAAAAAAAAAGTGAAAATGTAGGAGAAAAGTATTTAAAGAAACTATAAAATAAATGTAAAAATAGAGGTATGAAAAAAAGATTAAATGAAGAAAGATATGAGAAAATCGAAGACTCTAATAATAATTGGTAATGAATCTGGGGGTTTGAATCGCAGATATCATAATATGCTTAGTTGGGTGTGGAACAAAATGAATTAGAGAAAAAGTAGAAAAAATAAATTGACTTCAACAAACAAAAATCCAATTTTTATTTTATTTTTCAATTTTTCTTAATTTTTTTTCCATTTTCGTATTCCATAATCCAACCAAACCGACGAATATTAATGTTAGCATGGACTGGCTAACCACCGGCGGATCTATAGTGAATTTAAGGTGGGCGATGCAATCTTTTATTTCAATAAAATTATTAGTATTTGTCTTAAAATATTATATTTTATATTTTTTAATTTTATGTATTTAAACCTTTTTATCCATTCACATATAAGAATAAATAAATATATCATCTTATTTTAATAAAATACAAAAATATATTATATTTTACATTTTCTAATTTTATGTATTTAAATTTTTTTACTAATTTATTTATAAAAATAAATAAATATATCCTCTTATTTTAATAAAATATAAATATTTATTTTAAAATTTTATATTTTATATTTTTTATCTTTATATTTAAATCTAATTATCTCATATAATAATAATAATTATCAATTTTTATTTTTTAAATAAATGATGCCCACCCACTAATCCAGGATCTGCCATTTTGACTAACCATCATTCACTAAGATATGCAGTATGTACTTATATAATCAATAATTACTCACCAGATAGATAAGGCATCGACCGAAACTTCTGCATTCTTTAAATATCCAGCGAAGAGGATCAGGGCCATAAAATACCACACTTCAAGGCTGCACAAGTTTTTTCAACCACATAAAAAATATTTTATTAAATCAATCTTTAAGTTATTAAAAATAAAAATCTTTAACTTAAACACTTATTAAAGAGGTATTTATCATATAAGTAATATATGTTCATGTATAACGTATTTTTATAATTAAATAATAAACTAAACAGAGATTTTCTTACGTATTGTTGTTGACGTAATATAGGTAATAAAGGAGGAATATAAAATGAATAAATGAGTAGTGGCGGCAAAAAACGAAGACGTAGGTGGACATAACGATAAAACAAATAAAGGAAGGTAGAGAAAATAAAAAATGATAAAGTAAGAAATAAAGAGATTTTTTTAGGGGAAAAATAGATTATTCTTTTTAAAAGAAAGATCTTTGTTTTTTAGGAAAGAAAGAAAGAGATAATAAATAATACATGATAAGTACATTTCATTTAGAGCAGTGTCATATATCAAGCGCAAATTGAAAAGGAATCATCATGTCTAATACTGCATTAAAGATTAAAAATAATTAATTTAGTTTTTTAGACAATAAATTTATTCTAAATTTATATATATTTTAAAAAGTATCACTGTTACTAAATACTAACGTTTTTTCGCCTCTCTATTGAATGTTTATCAAGAAAATATTTCTGTTATTTATTTTAAGAGTATTTCAATCTTAAAAAAATTAAATATAAAAAATAA
>PYAF01000690.1:435045-450735 GCA_007407185.1 Glycine tomentella | reverse complement strand
AAAAATAAAATAATAATTAATTATTAATTTTTAAGGAGACATTTATTTGAAAGTATTATGAAAGATTCTTGAAAAACCGAGCATGAAAATATCACATTTTCATATTTAATTCAAGTTTTGAAGAAATATTTCCAAAAAATTGTTTATTCTTATATGCATAATACTTTTTGAAAATATGATTTCTAGAAATACAGTATAATAACAATTATAATACTCTATGTTGAAATAGTGTTCGTTTAATAAATGAAAAATTAATATTAAAGGAGTTTAAGAGAATTTAAAAATAATTTAAATAACCAGGGATCTCAACTCAGACTACATGAGTATTATGTATTCCATATTTTTACCGATAAAAAATAAATAAATAAAAAAAGAAAAGGGAAAAGAAAAGTTAACAAACCAGAGCATGACAGCAGAGGCAAGAGAGAGACGAACGAAGCCCCAGAGATTGTGAAAAGCTTTGAAGGTAAATCCAGACCAAGCCTCCCCACAGGTCCCACTCAATATATAAACGAGCTGTCCAATGTCGATGAACCACCACGACGCGTTCAGCACCACGGCGGCGCCGACCAGCCCCCACCGGAGCTCCAGAATCAGCAGCCAGCTGAACACTGTGTGCAGCACCAGCGCCGCCGCTGCGATCCACGCCATCACCATGATCCTGCTCTGCGCCTGCAGGAACTTCTGCGTCGGGTAGTTCACCGCGTATGCGAACAGCTGCGGGATCATCCACACCGCGAACTCCCCCGCCGCTGCCGAAATCGCCTCCGTCTGCCCTATCGCTCTAAGCATAGGCGCCGCGAAGATGTAGAGGAGCGTCAGCAGGATCGCGGTGGCGTTCAGAATCACCCACGAGCGCTGCATGTACACTCCCAGCATGTGCACTTGCCCCGCTCCGTAAGCTTGTCCACATAGCGTTTCCAACGCGCTTCCCATTCCAAACTGTGCGGTAAGTTGGGTAAGTAGTTTAATCACATGTTAGGCCTCTTTGGTATGTAGTTTAATCACATGTTAGTCCTCTTTGAATATAAGGTGTTTTTGAGAATTTTTTTTACATAACAATTATCAAAAATATCGAAAAGTTTTATTATATGATTCTAAATTACACTTATGATCACAGTTGTGATTAATTTTGTTTCAATAATCCACAAGGGAGTAAGTAGTTTAATCACGTGTTAGGGTTGTTTGGATATAAGATGTTTTGAGAATTTTTTTACTAAAAATAAATATAGAAATTTTCAATAAAAAAATGCTCAAGAAAACTACACTTTTATAGCCTTATATTCAAGTATTCTTTAGGTTTATTATCGTGGTTCTAAATTACAGACAGTTGATCGCAATTGTGATTAATTTTGCTGCAACTGTTGACATTGAGTCAAATACCAATGATTGGAACCACTTTACACTATTTTGAAAACTCAAGAATTAATTATACAGATATGTAAAGTACATGATTTTGGATCATTCTTAATGATGAGTCGAATTTTTTTTATGTTGTATAATACAATCATAATAATATATTAATTTGACCTCTTGTTTTTTTTTTTATCAAAGAAGATAAATTGAATTCTGGTAAAAAGAATAAAAAGTTCTTACAGAGTTACTAATTACCAACTAATAAAGTTTTCTCACATCGGCCAAAATTGAACTTATATTCTTTTTTATATAATTAATTTCTTATCAACTAGTTTAACATTTGTTGATTATATTAATTTGACCTCTATACTTATACCATTTTATACTTAAAAATTATTGGTTTTAGTTTTTATTCTGTTTTCATATCTGTCTTTTAAAATTGAAGACTACAATGAACTACAGAAGTGTATGTTGCGAATTAAAACGTAGAAATTGTACGTGTGAAGAGACCAAATGAGTATATGTGTATAATAACTCGGTGTGATTACGCACCGTGATGCCTAGGCAGAAGCCGGCGATGACGGAGTTTTCGACAGAGACGGCGGCGAGGGCGATGGTGCTGACGTGGCCGGAGAAGACTTGGGTGACGGCGCCGAGGGAGTACTGGCAGACGGAGGTGAAGATGGCGGGGCCGGCGAGGTACCAGAGCTTCTTCGACTCGGCGAAGAACTCTCTGGCAAAGTCGCGGGCGCCGCCAATCAGAGCGATATCATCGGATATCGCCGTGAAGACGACGGCGGAGGAGTCTGGTGTGTGGTGTCGGCGCGTGAGAAGTGGGTGAGTTTGGTCGTCATGGTCCTCCATCGTGAATTTCGTGTATGAATGGAGATACGAAGAAGTTCAGAATTCTAGAACTCTTTATAAAGAAAAAGTTCGGGCCTTCAGAGCAGGTTTTAGTGTTTTACTGTTACCGAATCGGTAATAGTATCACCGTCCGTCATTGGTGAAAAGGAGATAACACTAAAAAAAAAAAATTATTATGAGAAATGCCACGAAAAGAAGTAGATAAAAGAACAACGTGGCAAAATTAAATTATTATGAGAAATGCCTATAACCATCCGTTAAAGTTTTGCCATGTTTTAACTTTTTTAAATAAAAAAATGTCTAATTGATCACAGATACAAATAAAATTAAATAACACACCTTCAATGAACAACAGAAGTTAGATACTTGTGTTATATTTTAAATTTTATTATTAATATTATCACTATCATATTTAATACATTATTTTTAATTTTTCTTTCATATCATTTATGTATAAAATTAAAAATTGATAATTATTAATTACTAAAAGTTACTAATAGTTACAATTATAATAAAACCCATTAATATATGTAATAAAATTATAAAATCTTAATAATTAGTAACTTTTTTATATCACATTTAATATCATTAATTTTTTTCATATCACGTTTAATACATAATTTTTATTTTCTCTTTCATATCATTAATTGTTTTTCATATCATTTATGTATAAAATTAATACTTTATAATTATTAATTACTTAAAGTTACTAATAATTAAAATTATACTAAAAAAACATTAACATATGTAATAAAATTATAAAATATTAAAATCTTAATAGTTAATATTTTAATTAATTATAAAAATGAGAGCTATTTACAATTTACCTAAATTTAATTTTTATATATTTCAATCAATTAAAATTAATTTTTCTAAAGTTAAAGTAAAGGAAAATTATTTACTGAAATTTATTTTATGATAAATATTTACCTAAATTGAATAAAGAATATATATTTTTATAATTAATGAAAATATAATTATTAAGATTTTTATTTTTTTATTTTTTATATATATTTATGTATTTTAGTATAATTTTAATTATTAACCTTTAATTAATAATTATAAAATTTTAATTATAATATGAAAGAGAAATTAAAGATAATATGTTAAATATGATAATCATAACATTAATATAAGATAATGATCTAAATTCTATTGGTCAAGATGAGTTATTTAATCCTATTTTTGATTGGGTCAATTAGACAATTCCTAAAAAAAATTAATTGAGCTTAAATTTTTTTGAGTTATTTTTTCTTCCAAACTTACCCCCTTATCTTTATCCCTTTGCTTTTTCTGTCTCTCCGTCCCTTAGTTTGGTTGCTCTCTGTTCTCTCTCTCAACTTCTATTTTTTCCCCTCTTTTCTCTTCATCTTTCTCTTCTATCTCAGTCTTCTCTTATTCATAAATTTCTCTGAGCTTGTTTGTTACCATTTTAGTCTTTAAAATCATGAGAAAATATAAACTTGACTACAATTAGAACTTGATATGATATGACACACGATATGTTGATTAGAATTTCATAAGCACACCTTTAACAAGATTGATTTTGTGTATGTTAGCAACAACCCGAACCTTTCACTTGATCTGCGTGTGCTTTTTTTAGTTGTTTCAACAGTTTAGAATGTTCAGAGTTTATAACCCCTGATTTCTTACTTAACATATTCTTGTGCAGGCTGAGAGGAAAAAAGAGAGGTACAAGTAGATACTGATTTGTTCTTAAAACTTAGTTTGCATTGGAGCTTTTGATAAAAAAAATATTTATGATGATAATTTGCATATTGCTTTAAAGAATTTCTTTCTCATTGGATACTTTAGCTAAAGGGTTCAGGTTACTTGTTTGTTGTTACTAACAGAGTATGTTATCGCTAAATATTTCTTCTAAATTTTTTGCCTATCGCAACATGACTGAATCGATGTAATGTATTCTGATGTTTGTTCTCTTAGGTTGTAATCAATACAAATGCTTATAGTCTTCCTCTTGATATATGGAACTTGGTATGCACAAGTCTTGAAATGGAAACATCAAAGACTCGTTGGAATCAGCATCAAAGCTTATGGATTTGTATTATTACTTAGTTGTTCTTCTATGAATTTTATATCATGTTTCTATTTCTATTTGTTGCTTGACTCATGGTTATGTGTATATGTTTTGAATTATTTTAAGTTATGAAAATGAAATAATTTATATTATGGATTTATTTTATGCATAAAATAGGTACCATTTTTATATTATTTGTTTTCACAATTATTAATGCATTCAAGTACTAGTAATTTCATAATTTTTTATATAAAAAATAGATAATTATAATGGGTTAAGTCGTTTGTATTACAATGAGTTTTATCCACTGTATGACTTAGTCCAATTATGATTGTTTATACATTTTACTTCTACTGAAATTATCAAATGTTTTTTGTTTGATATTATTGAAAGTCAAATTAGTGACGAAAGAGTTCACTACATTATCCTTGAGGTCAGCCCACTTTATCATGAGGGTTTTTTTAAGGCTGCCGATAAATTTTAACGACAGACAATGACCCTTCTATAAGCCACCGATTTACACTGGATTTTCCCTATTATAGTGGGCTTTTACAAGGAAAAGATAAGTGTAAATTGTCAAGTTAGGAGTGGTTCAATTAAAATGGAACCGGAACCAACAACGGTTGACACAAATGATAACAACTTGTGTCTCTTAATCAAGTGGTCCAGAGTTTGAATCCTGGTTAACTCTTGGACATGTAATAAATAGTGTTAGGAAAGGAATACCCACCTTGTGTACGCTTGAGATTCCCGATAAAGATTAATCACCGCTTTTGACGGGAGCTACTTGTACCAATACTTAGGAAAAAACAATAGAACCGGACAACTTTATACCACCGTCAATCACAAATATCCCAATGAAGCAAAATCGTACCAAAAGCACAACACTATACTATAGCTTAAAATTGAACCTAATGAAGCAAAGTCATAATAAAAACCCATGTCACCTCCTTCATCAACCGTGACCCTTCCCTATGCGCCCTCCTCGACCTTGCCCGAAACTCCCACAACCACCACATTAGCCACCATTATTTCCCTTCCCCAAACACCCTTCGCCATTGTCAATGCCCCTTCCTCCACCTCACTTGTGTCGAAATCCTAGACGACAACTTCTTCTTTGACGATGACAATGACGAAAAATCGTGATGTTGCAGAGAAAGAGCCTCACACGAAAGAAGAAGACGGCGACCTCGGTTTGGAGAGAATTGTGGTCGAATTGGAAATTAAGAAGGGGTAAATTTTGGTTAGAGGACAAAAGCCTTTTTTTTATAACAATTATGACATAGTTTAGGGTTACACTTTAGACGCCATAATTGTTATAAAATATTTTATTCGTAATTGTGCGATTTCTCATGTAACAAAAAATATTGTTCATGTAATTTAAAAGATAGTTTTTGTCTTTAGAAAAATTTATTTGTCTTCATAAAATTTAAACGTTGATTTTTTGTCTTTTAAAAAAAATTAAACTTCTAATATTTTTTTTACTAATATCTTAATCTTTACCCACATGACCATTGACCATAAAGTATCATTGAATGCATGTGTTGTTTTTTGAAAACAGATTAACGTCTTGAATCTAAAATACCTGTCAAAACTTTCAGGACACTCTCTCCAACTATATATATATATATATCTATATATACACACTAACGAACTTCAATGCTTGGAGTTATAACTAAACAATCTTTACAACTTGGTAATATCAAAGTCAAGGCCTCGAGATTCTTAAGTGTTAGATTTGGAAAACTAGTTTTTAAATACTTGTACAATATTGTTTTAAGTTTATTAAGATTATTTAAGTACGTGTGATAAAGTTACTTTCTTTACACGAATTGGAAAAATAATTTTATATTTATCGTATTCTAATTTTAAGATTAATTTTGTTTTTTTTATTTCTGAAACTTTTTTGAGCTCTCACTTTTAGTCATTTAAATTTTATTTTGTTTATGTTTTTGTCCTTCTTGTCATTAAAAGTTGTCATTAAATAATGATGTGACATTAATTTTATTTGTTATCTTTTGTTTTGGCAGTTAGAAATTTCCAAAATTTGTATTAATAAGGATTAAAATGCTTTAAACATTTTATGCATTTATCTAAACTTTTATTTCTTTTCAATCTCCATTTCTTCTTTCTCTAAACCTTAATTTTTTTTAATGTAATCTCACTTTCTTTTTACTACAGAAATTACTATTAAAATTGTCATCAAATACATTATTAAAATTATCATTGAAATCATTATTATCAAAAAATTTAACTACCAAAATGTTATCATTAAAATCACTATAGAAACCATTTATACAAAAACTATTATAATGAACATTAATATTTTTTTAACAAGACAAAAACAATATTATTGATAATGAAACCAATGGTACAAGCTGTACCAACAATGTCTAACCCAGATACACAATAAGACAACAAAAAGAGCAAGACTAATTCATTAATGCTTAGGCATTTTTTTAACTTTAAAATTATAATTATTTATTCAATAAAAAAAACTTATACAAATTCTATGTCTTATACTTAAAAAATAATTTATTTCTTAATAAAATTATTAGTAAAAATTATTTTTTGATAGGTATAAACTCTTTTTCGAAAACTATTTGCAATTTTTAGGATTAACAAATTGTAAAAAAAAAAAAAAAACTTCAAAAATTGATATACAAATTCAATTTGCCTAGATAAAGTGTTGGGTGAGGTTTTATGTGGGGGAAATGACTAATGGAGGTATTTTTTCATTAATTACCATGTTGGGATCGATTTTAAATTATTATCAAAAAACTGTTAAAACTTATGAATTGAAAATCATAATCGAGGTTAAGACTTCTAATATTTTTATTTTTTTAACTGAAGTTGACTTCAGTTAAAAAAAATAGAAGTTGTAACATTGGTTAAACTTTCAATTCAGAAGTAGTAACATATATTATGATTTATCTATTCAAAATAGATCTTAAATAATAATTAATGAAAAAGATACCCCATTGGTCATTTTCCCGTTATATGTGACCCGAAAGGATAACCAAAACACTAACAAAAATCATAACACCTCAGACAGATTATTTTTCTTCTGTCGAATCCGCACACCATTTGTCTATTCTTTTCTTTTTTTTAAGGGATATCTATTCTTTTGTCATTATAAACTTAACTATATAATTTAATAAAAACTTAAATATATTTTTGTGTCTAAAATATACTTTTTTATCTTATAAAATTATTATTATTTATTTATTTTATTCCTTGTTATTTTATTTTAACCCTTGTAATATATCAATTTCTTAATCCTCATAATATTTTGTTCATTTTGAGTTAGTCTCTATGAAAATATTTGATACCGACTAAAAAAAATGATCTACATATTACAAGGACAAAATAAAAAAAGTATTTTACAAAGACTAAAACAAAATAATAAGGATCAAATTAAATAAAAATAAAAATTAGGGTTTACAAAGATTTTGGAAACTATGATTTTTGGAAAGTCACTATATCATGATTATGGTTTTAAATTGGGTTGAAAATTACTTCATGTTTTAAAACCAAATTTTAGAACTAGATATTTGGATTAAAATTAGTTTAAAGTTCAAAATTAGTATTGAAATGAGACCAATTTTAAAACTTATTTTGAATTTCAAATCGGATAATGGAAAATAGGCAAAAGATATTCATTTGGTTATTATAATTGTATAAACTTTAGATTTTAATCCCCATATTTAAAAATCATCCCTTTTAGCCCTTGCACAAACAATTTCAGATCCATTTGGTCCCTAATATTACATAAACTTCAATTTTTAGGATCATTATGTAATAACAAAAGGATGGTTTTTAAGTGTAGGGACTGAAAGTAAAGTTTGTGTAACTATGACTATGACTCTATGAGGACCAAATGGTTCATTTTTCCTCAAAAAATATAAATTGTTAGACTATTTTTTTTACTAGATCAAATTCTGGTGATACTTTATGAAATAAGATTGTTGAATTTTGTTAACAAATAATGTATTTAAAATGTTTTTTTTTTAATATACCAAACTTTAGTGTAAAGTTTGTACCGAGACAAGTCAATTTGGTAACTTATAATTTTGTCTAGCTACTAAATCTTATACTTATATCTCTAGTAATTGCACCAATTCAATCTTTGATTATTAATGAAATGGTCTAGGCCTATTTTTCTGTAAAAACAAAAAAGTTTTGTAATCATGATATATTTTTACAAAATAAAATTTTCAACAAACAGTCTTATTTCATAAATTCTAATATTATATAATTTTTCTAAATTTAAATGATAATCAAAATAAAGCTTTTAATGATGCTGGAACAATGACTGTTGTACCAAAACCGTCTTCAAATCTTGGCCAGTGGAAATTTTGTAATTTATGGAACGTGCCAGTGACGATTTTATCTAAAATTGTCATAAAGACATTCAATATGACGATGGTTTTGGTGAAAACTGTTGTAGATAGGATGAGTTTAAAGACAATTTTAGATAACCATCATCTAATTGATCAATCTAAAATTAAAATCTTAGTTTCAATCCACTGGAGATCTCACGTGCCTTGCCCTTACCTCTCTTACTCTCTCGTTCCCTTTCATTGCCATCATGTTCTCATCAGCATTGTGCCACCGCCGACGTCTAAGTGTGAACCCCTCCACTACTGTAGAAGCATCATTAGAAGGTATGAACAAACCCCTTTCTTGCATTTTCCTTGGGGCTTTGTTGACCTTTAACTCTATGAAACCCCTCACTTAGCTTTTATTACTAGATTTGTAGATTTTATGGGCCACACTTGTTCAGATGATGATCTTTCTATCATCTTGTAGAGTATTTATCAAAATTGGTTTCAAATAGAGTAACACTTTTGACTGAAATTATTTGGTCTTATTCATTTTCTTCGTCTTCCTTTCATTGTGCTATTGTGGCCATCATCATCATCTTGTTTTAATCAATTTCTTTATTGGCATAGGTCTGCATGGCACTTCAATTGTTTCATATTTTCAAGATTGTCAAATAATGTTAAAATTTGGGTCTAGTTTGGGGTTCTAGCTATAAGGAAGTATGTCCTTACACTTTCAAGCAGTTTCTAATTAAACACATTAAAAATGTTTGCTGGTAAAACTAGGCAGTGATATTATGGTGCTAGAAGTAATATAAAATCATCCATGTTCCTTCACTAATAATAACTCAATTTTTTGGTTGTTGGCTCATGACATATGGCAATGTGCAGTCCCCAGGAATTGTTATGCGATCGATAGAACTATATTCTTGGCTTATATTAATTCTTTGCCTATGGTTGTTAATTGTTTTAAATTAGTTTCTATAACTAATATGCAAACAAATTAGACGAATTTGTAGCATTTTTTAGACACTTGGGGTTGCCTCTTTATTTTCTCTTTTGCATTCTTCAAGGATTGCCCATTGTCACCTGAAATGTAATTTCCTTCTTCCTTCTTAATTGTTAACATATATTTGTATATATTTAGGATTAGGACTGTTTATATTAGGAAATGATTATTTATCCCTTCATTGTAGGGATTGGTTGTTTCTAAATTAGTCTAATTAGGTGTACATATATAGTTGCTATTGTACCCTATGATAATCAATAAAAAATTCAGAAATATTCTTATTACACTAACAATACAATCTTCCTACAGATAGAAAAAACAATACATTCTTCTTTTATCCAAAAAATGTAAGATATAAAGAAAGAAAACAAAAGAGATGACAAATGATGTTGTTAAATAAAAGGAGTTAAAAAGAAAAGGAAAATCTTTAACAAGAAAACTTAAGTGTGTGAATAGAAAGCATACTCTCTCTACCATCAGATCTTGTCATAGATGGGTGTGATTTCAACTAAAATGTAATAACAACAGCAACATCTATGGCCTGAATAAAAAACAAACACAAATCAACTTAGTTTTTAAGCATAATTTTCAAACTTCAATCACATCAAAATTAACCAACACTAACCCCCCTTCCCCCAATTGTTTTTTTAAAGAGTTACACTTTTAGTGTCATATCTAAAGACAAAGCTTTATGTAAAATGGTCCAAAGATGTTTAAGAGATTAAACATAATGATAGATGGAACTTCTAAAATTTGTTTACTATGCATAGCCTTAATGCCCTAATGTATCAATTATGTAAATATTCTAGTTCAAAATATGAGAAATATCATATGATATCATCTCAAAATATTTTGGAGTTCCTAGATGATCTCTTAGGATTTATTCTTCTTTTGTATTGTATGATTTGTTTCCTTATTTAATTAGGATATTTGTATGATAACAATCACATTTGATCTATGTACATGTCGTGGTTGTTACAGGACTCGTTACAAGAACAAATGACACAGGGAAGCTTTGTTTGTCATGGTTGTGAGGATATACTTAATACTGTCATTGGATGACCAAAGCACCCAGGTCGTGTTTGTGCTACGGGAGATGGTGTGACAATCTGCCAATACTTTGGACAGACATCGCGTGCCTCCAACAGTTCCTCTACATCGATCAATCCAATACAATTGGCTGAGATAATAGGAAACCTTAAGGAAGAGTAAGAGAGAGAACTAGAAAAGGATAACAAACGCAGTCTAGAGAAAATGAAAAAAGAGTTTAAGGAGGCCATAAAAAGAGTTTAGCCAAATGGAATCCTAACACTCATCCCCCATTGAAGCAAATATACAAGTATTTGGTGCACGTGTTAGCACAAAGGGAAGCTATGCTAGTACTGCTATCAATCCATCAGAGGAAGAACATGTCGCTAATGTGATGCCTACTATGGGGTTATACATTCAAGATGATCATTCTACACACCTAGTGGCCTTGTGAAAAGTATATGAGGGGGCTTCCACTATACACAACGTACCTTATGCAGTTGATGTGGTCAAGGTGAGTGTTGGAAAAGTTTACAACATGTAATGCTCAAGTCCTTTTTTCCCACGTCAGAGGTTCAATACGTGAGGCAGACCCTTGACACATTCATGCATGGCCGAGACATCTTGTGAAACCTGTTTCACATGAAGTATTATGTTTAACGGTATTAAGACATTCTTATATTGTTAAAAACTTTTTACTAACATTAGGTTAACTATTATGTTTATTACTAAATAGGATTCACAGATTGGTCCAAAGAAATAGGCTGAACCTGTTCATATGTCGACTCTTGTTGTTGGAATTGATCCCTTAGTTGTTATGGAATTTGGGATTCTGAATGCAGAAGCATACTTCTTCATAACATATTCTGATGTAAATGAAATAATATTAGGGGACAAATGTTTGAACAAATCTATACTACAATTATGGATGATGTAAGTAAATTCTATTTCAAGGTCTACTTTCATTAACTAATAATTAATATTTCTTATGATATATATGATTAACAATTTTCATCTGTAATCTTAAAAATAGGTTTATGGATTAGTCGAGTATAAGGTTAGGTTATGGTTCCGTGTATGGATTCCGTGAGCCTCAGCCCATACACAATGCAAAGGATAGACGTGATAAATGTCAACTTTGCATTGAAACATGGGTGAAGGAATCACAAAGATAGGTCTACTTAGGCCTTACTTGAATTAGTAAGTAAAATTTAATAAATGCAATAAAAGAATGTTTGCATTATAAGTAGCTAATTATTGTCAAATTCAGGGCCATTGACAGCTTGTCGTTCTGTGTCCTAGGAACGATCTTGTGTCTGATTTTGTTCCTTGCGTAAGAAGCCTAATATTCACATCAAAGCCACAATTAACAAGTTAAGTTTTAAATGATAACTCATTTACTCTATTCTTAGCAAGGAGTAACATAAATCTTTTTATCCTCCTATATAAGTTGATGTTTTTTTAACTAGTGCAATGAAGAGATTGAAGACTACTTTGGATGGTAAGTCTAATCAACTTGAACCTCATTGGATTGAAGTAAATGTTAGTCATTTAATCAATTCTTTAATCCGATTGATAATATTTTGTAACTTTGTAATTATGGGATTTAAATATATATCATATTGAATTTAGAGACATGTTCAAAGCGAAAGCTATGAGTGTGGCTATTATGTCATGCATTGGATGTGGAACATAGTCATAGGGGGTTTGAAGAATGAATGGAGCATGATATATTTACTTTAACAAGTTTCAATTATTAGTTTACTATAACTTTGTAATCATTTTACATGTACGTGGCTAATTTGTATATTTTATATTTTGTAGTGGTTTGGTGATGGAACACCATTAGGCATGGAGACCATAAAACAAATTCGCAAGAAATGGGTAACATACTTTTTAGAAGTTAAAAACATGTGATTTAGAAAGGTTTAGATGATATAAGAGGAATTTATCTATTATATTAATGCTTATTGTAAACATTATAATCACTTGTTAATTGACTTTGTATTCTTCTCTCCATTGTTTCATTATTGTTAACTATCTTTGTAAGCATGATACTTCTTCTCTCCATTGTTTCATTTTTGTTTCCAATTCTTCAAGTGAAAGAAATATAGGAACTTGGGATGATAAAAACAACAGAATGTTAAAGGAAGCTTTGGTGTCAGATGAGGTTTTACTTGATTGGATCTGTTAAGTTTGTCGTTGGGAGCTAGCTGTGAAATGGTATAATTGCAGCCAAGTTTGAGCTACCTGTGATGTACGTGGGGTCATAGGTGGAACATTTTATGTGTTCATTGTGTTATGAGATTCTTTTATCAAGTCTACTATATTTATTTATTATAAGGTTCATTTCTATTTACATGTGTGTTGGAAGCTCGCTTAGGGACATGCACGTGAAGGATTTCACTGTCAAAGTTTTCATATATGTTATCCACATTTGAATCTGGTGGCAATGGAAAGACCAACTCAAAGTGAACACGTTTTTGTTCATTTGTTTGTCTTTCACCTTTCACAATTATATGACCATCAGAGCTATCAACTTGAAGGGTCACCTCTTCCTTCCTGAATTTTGATGTAAGATATGACAATGAGATTCATTTTTTTAATCGACAAATGCATGTTAGTAGTTAATTTTTAATTTTTATTAGTGAAGAGATTCGAAACTTATTTCTTCTTCTCCTTTTTCCCCTTCAATTGAAAATTAACAACTAATTATGACAAATAGGTTCATGAATATATAAAATAAAATACACCAATCAATTGTTGAAATATAATGGATGTAAGAAGGTATTGTTCAAACAGTCAAAAGAAATGGAGTTTGTTTTGTGTTTGTAACATCACAATCTTTATCATGTCTTTATGCTACTACATGACTTGTGTGAGGGATATCAGCTACTGCATGCGACCCTAAAGAAAATATGGAGCTGATAAATGATTAAATGCATACCTTAACCCAGCCAGTTACTGAAATATGATGATCTTAAGTCTGAACTAGATTTACTCATCTATTCGTTGTTGCCAAATTTTGTTTTCTTTTTTAATCAATACCCTTGTAATTATTAATTCTCATAATGGATATTACTATCTCTTTTGACATTGTTTTTTTGTTGTATTTCTATATGCTCTCAGCCAAGCCTTTTTCAAAATATAAATTTGTTATGTATTTTCCTCTGTAGAGGATATCCTCATCACAAGCTAAAAGATTCACAAAATTTAGGGAAAGGAAAAGGCTTATTGAGAAAGATATGGTAAGCAATGAAAAGAAGCCTAATCTGAACAACTCTATGAAATAGTACAACTTCTAGTCCTTCCGCTTGCTTGCTAGGTGAAAAGTTTGTTCAACAAATAAATTCTAAGGTTTTAAGTGGTAAAGAGACTTTGGAATTTGAGTCTCTTCCTAAATTATTTGAGCTAGCTAAGTGTGAATCTGAGTCTCTTTCTAAGGTTGACAACACTTTGCATTATCTTCAAATAGTTCGCATGCAGTAGAATGGATTGGTGATGTAGTACAACTTGTAGATGAGAAAAATTATTACCAATCTTGTTGTATTGATGGAGTAACATATAGGTTGTAGGGTCATGCTCTTTTCCCTAACAGCCATGGGAAACTAACAACTTCTAAACTCTAGGCAAGCAAATCATCATAGTTTCCACTATAGTCTAGCAGTTGATTATGTCATACCTTTATCTGAAAAATTGTGAAGAAGATATGAATACCGAAAAAGTTGTTTTTGTTTTTCCCTTTACTGCTTCTATTTTGTTTTGATTGATTTGAACCCTTATGTGGAATGTTACTTTTATAAATTTATAGAACTTTAACATAGGGATTTATTCCATTTTTATTTTCAGTCTTTGTGGGAAGATTGCAAAATTGGGTTAAAGTGACAAACTGCTACTTTCCTAATGATTTGCTATGGAATATTGGTCATCCGTGTATATCCAAAGTCAACGAGTTATTTTTTTTTCATACATACAGCTTTATATATGTACTTACCAAAATCTGGAGCTGACCTACGTCAGGGTGGACATGACCAAGAGGGGCTCCTAGATCTCGCATGTCGGACTATGAGTACCCTTTGTCAGGAGGACAAGAGGGGGGACCTGCAAAACAAAGGACTCCGATGCTCAAGTAAGTACGTGAGTTAGGTGAGAATGAGTGATATCAAAAGGGTGAGATGCAACTTGGTACTTTTAGAGTGAAGTAGAAGCTGCGGGTCCTTGTTTGTCGTGGTTGTTACAGTGGTGTAACAACCCTTGCAAATAATTACTAGCTTGTAGATAATAGCTAGTGAATAAGTTGTGGCTTATAGATAATTGCTAGTAGATAATTGTATCATATAGATAATGTGTATCTTATATATAATTAAGTACCTGCCACTTGATAAAGAGGTTGCAACATTATCATTAATATTCAAATAGTAAGGCGTTAGAGATAACCTGTTCGACCCAGTAGCCCGACTGCTATGGGCGAAATATTCGTGCTGCTGTGCTAGGGCTGACATGGAGGGATGACGTGCGTACTTGGATGCCATGCTACTTGCCACATGTATTTTATGGATCCTGGATAGTACATAAGCCCCCCAAGCTCTGAGCCAGCTTGCGAGCTAAAGAGATTGTCTCGTGTCGATGAAGATTGTTTGGTGTCGAGGGTAGTAGCCTTCAGAAGTAGGAGGGTCGCGAATTTGCCCCGAGAACGGACAAATGTTGTCCAGTGTCGATGGTGATAACCCCAACAAATGTGAGAGTTGCAGGTTTGTTAAGCTTGTCAAGTCCCCCAGCCAGGACAAATGTTGTTTGGGTTGCTATTATCAAGATGTCCAAAGAGGACATGTTTTTTGTTCTGCAGACAAAGTCAAATATGTCAGGTGAGTGGTGTAACGCCCCCTCATTAATCAGGGTCATTACCAAGCATAAACACAATCAAACACATAATCAATCAGAGTTTAAGCAGTTTGGAAGCATATACTAACAGCAACATCATCAAATGTCATCTGTATAACACTGTACATCATAATATATGGTGAATATATCTCACAACTGTATAGATACAAAACTGTACAAATATACCC
>PYAF01000690.1:406249-425963 GCA_007407185.1 Glycine tomentella | reverse complement strand
TAAAGGAGTAAAAATTAATATTGCTAATTTAGAAATAGAAGCTTCACCTTTTAAAGATGTGTTAGAAGAAAAAATAATAGAAATAAAAGACATTAGAAAATTATATCACCAATTAAATTATTCTAATATTATGTTAAATACCATTTCTACTCATTTGACTAGAATAGAAAATAATTCGCAAGAAAAAGGTAGCTCTGAAAACAAATTAGTAAAAAAGACTTTAGATAAGCCAATTTATAAAATTATGAATGTATCTCAGAAAGATTTAGACTCTATAAAATTAGGTTGTAACACAGACATTAAAATAGAAGAAATAAGGAAAAATTTAGAAAAATTAAGTATAGAAAAGGTTTCAATTAATACTTTAGAAATGAATGATTTAGAAATTAATAAATTAAAAAGAGGATCAAATTACTACCCTAAACTTAGAAACTATTATTCTAGGCCATTCCATGCGGATGTACAATTTGAAGAAAGAGGAGATATGCGTCAAAATGTTTATTCATGAATTGAGATTGCATAATGAAATAAAATGGAATGAGTGAACAACATATTTTAGATTTAACTTGTCAAATGAATATGGCGGTAACAACCTGTAAAACTAAGGGAATAATAATACAACAGTAGCGATAATACAAGGATTTACAGGCCAATTAAAAGGTTGTGGGATAATTTATGTACAGATGAAGATAGGAATATTGAATAATATAAAACAGGACACACAAGAACAAGATGCTTTAGCAATTGTTATTTTTACGATAATTCAGAATTTTATAGGAGATCCTAATATATTTAAAGAAAGAATAGCTAGTCAATTAAATAAGTTATATTGTCCAACAATGTCTGACTATAGATGGTATAAAGATACATTTTTCTCTAAGATAACATTAAGAGAAGATGGATATGCAGGATATTGGAAAGAAAAATTTATACCAGGATTACCTAAAATTTTTGCAGAAAAAGTTAGAATAAATTTAAAAATACATTTTCAGAATCCTATATCTTATGAGAAATTAACTTTTGGACAAATCCATAATATTATAGTAGAAATAGGAATACAGGTTTGCACTGACTTTAAGCTCCAAAATAAAATGAGAAAGGAGAGTTTAACCAATATGAGAGAATTAGAAACTTTTTATCATCAATATGGTATAGAAATAGTTAGAGCACCTAGTACGCAGAATAAAAGGAAAAATAGATTTATACAAGAAAATAGAAATTATTCTAAGAAAAAATATTATAAAAGAATTAAAAATAAATATGAAAATCAACCATATAATAATAAAAATTATAGAAAACCTTATAGGAAGAATTATAAAAAGATAAATAATTTTAAAAAGAAAAATGTTTGCTGGAAATGTGGGAAACCAGAATATTTTGCTAATAAATGTATGGTTCAACACAAAATTAATGAATTAGATATAGATGTGAATATTAAGCAGGAATTAATGAAGGTTTTCTTAAATTCAGAACCAGAAGATTTCTCTATAGAATCAGGATCAGAATCTAAAGAAAATATAATATATCAATTAGATGAAGAAACTAGTAGTAATTGATCTAGTAGTTCAGACGAAGATAATTGTTGTTTAGGTCCAGAAATATGTACTTGTAAAGATTGCAAAAACATTAATATGTTAACAAGAGATCAAATTGAAGCTTTAATCAACATAATAGGAAAATTAGAGGATTCTCCTATTCGAGAATAATTTATAGCTCACCTTAATGAATTAATAATAAAAGATCAAACAAATCAAGAACCAATTAGAGGGATAGATAGGAAAGAAATTTATAATAGATTTTTACCAAATAAGTAAGTTACATTAAAAGATCTTCAAGAAGAAATTAAAATTCTTAAACAAGAAATAAGAGAATTGAAGCAAAATGATATAACTTTAGAATATAGAATTTTAGAGTTAGAAGGAAATAATATTATAAAATTTCAAAAGGATACAATGGCTAGTACCTCCAGCGGTGATACTAAAGAAAAAGAAAAAGAAGAAAATTTTATTAATCAATCTATTAAGTTTAATTATTACACATAAATGGCATTGTACAACAATTATCTTCGTTTAAACTACTAGATCTATTATTATTAGTTTCTTCATCTAATTGATATATTATATTTTCTTCATATTCTGATCCTGATTCCATAGAAGAATCTTCTGGTTCTGAATTTAAGACAATCTTCATTAATTCTTGCTTAATATTCTCATATATATATCTAATTCATAACAAAATATATTAGATGAATACATAAAAAAATGATTTAATTTTATCCATTTAGGATTAATACAAGTAGCAGCAAAACCTAATTACATATTAGGGATAACTACTCCTATATTAATGTTATTAAGAGATACAAGGTTGATACAATTTAAAGATTCAGTAATAGCTATATTAAAAAGTAATTTACATGATAGTTCAGCTTTCTTTAATTGCTATCCAAATTTTGTAATAAATTTGAAAATAAATATACAGGTACTTCTAAAATTGCATGTAAAAATATCTGATAAATATATCGGTCACAATATAGTTGCTTGATATGCAATAAGAAATAGTTTTATCTTGGTTTTATTTAATCAGGATATCAGGATATGGGTGCTTGAATGATGTTGTGTATTTGATTTAACCGGTGGTCACGTTGGGCGATAATAATTTCTATGGGCTTTTTAAATTTTGATGTATTGTGCAGATGCTGCTTTCGTCTTTTTGGTTTGAGTCATGCTTGTCTTTGGGACTCTTTTGTAACGATATAATGTTTAATTATTTTATTAATGAAAATATTTAATACTACATTAATATTTTAATAATTTATTTATTATTTTTAAGTTTTAACAATATATTACTAATTCATGTAATCCTATTTTTTTATGCAGCAGAAATATAATAATATTTAATAATACACAATGAACTTCATATCATTTTCATTGATTACACATTTAAAAGTATTTTTAATTACTATTATCTAAAAGTTTCATTTCATTGAATATACTTTTGAACAAAGAAATGTTTAAACATAAATCAAATTGTTTAAATTCATTTTTAAAAACATAAGTTAATGAACTCTAGTCCAACAAAGCACGTGCTTCAAAATGCGAAGAATACTGCCTTATGTTTGATGAAGTGGAAGGAAAGTAAATTGATGACGGATTGAAATAATTTTATTACAAAATTGTCACCCTAAACAAGAAAAAATGTCTGAATTGAACATTGTCTAATAATTAATTAATGTATATTATTTTTATTTTTTATATCAATAAATATTAAGAGTTAATTTAATAATTTTTTATAATGAGATGAATTCAAAATTATCTCTTTTTATTCTTTCTTCTATCACCAAATTAACATTATATATAACTTCACACATTATTCTTAGCAAAATGAGTATCACTGTATCATGACCAGCAATGTATAATTGAGTAAGGGCAAAAGCTTTTGATTTATTATGATTATGTTTGGCAAGTCATTAAGTTAGTTTTTAATTTTTTATTAATTAAAAAGTTGTTTGACTGTTGAATAAATAATTTTTTTAAATATTTTTAACGTTTTTTAAAATATGACTTGAAACAACATTTTTAAAAATGCTAATTTTTAGTTTTGTATATTTCATTTTCTATATATTTTTGAAATATATATTTAATTTTTTAAATATATCATTTTACATTTTTTAACTATTTCAACAACTAATTTTATCAAATATTTATAATTTAATAAATTATCTTAAAAACTTTCAATTAACTTGTCAGCTGCTAGTTTTATTCTATATAACTTAAGTGATACATAGACAAATTAAGGCTGTATTGAGTAACTAAAATGCACTGAATGATATAATGGACCGTTAGTTGCCAACAAACAAATCATATTCAAGGAACAAAGCATTGTAACCTAACCGATCATGTTATAAAAGAAATATTACTTTAAAAAAAATGTTATAAAATAAATATTTTTTTAAAGAAACAAACAAGGAAACAGACGGATAATCAAAGGGGTTTGTTTATTTTTAGATAAGAAACAAAGGGGGTTAATTTGCTGAAAACATAAAAGAAGAAAGAAATGCAAATAGATACTAAGATATTAAAACTATATTTTTTTTACATTCTAAAATATCGTATCAAATGAGTTAAATATTTTTAGTTGTACCACTTATTTCAGAAAGTTGTACATGTAAAAGTTTTAAATATATATAGTTTTGAAAGTGAAAAATATGTCAGAAAGTATAATTTGATACAATAATGAAAAGTAATATTGTAACAAACAGTCCACCCATTTTTAAAATTTGTTACTTATTGAAAATAGTTAAAAGTTAAAACGTTAATAAGAAGTTATCATCTCTGATCCTATATAAAACAATAAATATATAATTCATCAAAATTAATAAATATAATTTAATTTAAAATATTAATTTAAATTTATTCCACAAATATCCATAGAATTAAATAGTTTGAGTAGTGGTTATATTTAATAAAATTACTTATAATGCAAGGAATAATTCTTTCAACCAATAAATATGACTTATTTTGTTTATATCCCAATAATTTATCTTTTAAAAAACATAAGACAATATCTCATTAATAAACTTCACAATAAATTAAGGATATTAAAAAAATTAACAATTAATACATTAAAAACGACAATGTGTTTCTTATAATTAGACAAAAAAATATCCTCATTTGTTTCTTGTAAGGACCATAGGTTATAGGTAGTATTTCATAATAGGAGTGCTCATAATATTTTTTTTTAAAAAAAAATACTTTTTTATTAGTTAAATTTTATTTGAAATATCAAAAAAATAGTATAATTTATAGGGACTAAATACACTTGCGTGCACATACATAAACACACACATTGGAGAGATCAAATTATATCGGTATAAATTTAATAATTATTACACTATTTTTTTTTTAATTTGGTATAAAATGTGATATTTATTGATTCAACCATTGAATTATATCTATGTACATTACCAAGATCGTTTGTGTCAAATTTTGTTCGTTAGATTTAACAAAAATGAATTATGAGGATGAAGAATAACTCTTTATGAGATACTCTAATAATAATTCTAAAAGAGTTATTTTTCATTTTCATTCTTTATTTTCTTATAATCTGATTAAAGATGAGTTACGAATTAGAACGGTTAGATTATAAAATAAAAAGAGTAACTCTCGGAATAGCTTATATATCATTATTGTAAGATTGATGTCCTTTAATTATATCTAATGGCTCCATTCTTCTTTTAAATCATGAAACTATATATTGTGAGTCTTATTCAACTGTTTTTGGGTCCAAGGTTAATGGGTCTTCCAAAGCTTAAAATAAAATAATAAAAAAAGTATTGATTTTTGGAGGAAAGTTCTATTTGTATCTCTAGCAAAAGGGAGACAAATAAAATATGTTTGTAGTCCATGGTAATATTTGGTGTATTATTGTTCTATGAAATTTTTTAAAAGATTTAATTATTTTTGGGGTTCCCATATTTTATTGAATTTTTAATAAAGTTTCTGATTTTTTTTTATAATTGCGGTCTTTGAACATTTTTAAAAATTTGGTGATTTCATCTAATTGTCATTATAAAAGGTTAATCACATAAATCTAATTAAAAGTGCAAATAGCATACTAATGTTTCTAGAGTGTGTTGTACGCATGGTTGAACAAATTGTGGGAGATTTCTACATAATTTAACCTTAACAAAACAATTTAACCCAATTTAAAAAATACAGACCCAATTAAAAAAAGTAAAGTTTAAGGACCTAATTAACTGAAAATTTAGTAAAAATATGGAAACTCCCTAATCAATTTAACCTTTTAAAAATGTTGCTCATTCTTTCATTCATTTTTTATCTCAGTAGTTTCGAAAATAAAATTGACCAGTAGATAAAATACACTCGTACAGACTTTTTAACAATCTAATAGATCTATATATTGGGAGTTATTATACTACTGAACGATTTTTTTGAAGAAATATTATAAATTTATCTTATTATTTTAAAATAATCGATACTCTATGAATTATAATAAAACAAAATCCTTGAAATAAAAAATCCTTGAGATTTTTTTAATACTTATTTTATCATTTTAAATAAAAATTGATTTTTATTATGTGTAAAATCGATAAACATTTGTGGAGCTCATTATTTATTATAAATTAAATATTTAAATAATTAAACAAGAAAAAAATCTGACCACTTTTACTAAATTATAAGTAGATGGGCCGGGGTCCCTTAGGTTGCTTATGCATCACTCATTATAATGTTGTTTGTGATGAAAATTATTTCATGAAAACATCTAAAGAAGCCAAAAGTGGAGTCCAATCATTCTATCATTTCTATGTATCCATCAAACAAAGCCCAAAAATAAAGGTGATGGTTAAGAAATAAATAAATAGTCAAATTACTCTATAAAACTTTGAGATACTACTAAATTAATTTTTAAAAGATAAAAAATTTAAATTTAGTAAAAAAAAGATAAATTAGTCTTACAGATAATTTAATAATAAATTAATCACTAAATTTTTTAATTTAATATTAAATTGATTCTCAAAAAATATAATTTTTTGTCGAATTGATTCTTGAACATACAACTTAATGACAATAAGATATCATAAATTTAACTATAAGACTAATTACAACATTTACTCTCTAATTTAAAATCTGGTCTCTCTCAACATTTTTTTTTTTATCATTTTTAGTTTTTGTTGTTAAATATTTACTTCTAATTGGAATATAAGCTCAATTTTTTTTTATGTATAATTGACTAAAGTATAATCAAATTTTAATTACCTCTCTCTCTCGTATTTAATGATATCATATTTAAAAAATCCTATATTAATTAGAGTTTTATTTTCAACAACTTTCTCTTTTTTTGTCATATGTAATTATATGGTACTTCAGAAAATTAATTGATTTCTTTTTTAGACTATCATAATTAAATGAAATTAATTAATTTTTTTTAATGAATGTGAATTAATTTTATTCTTATATTTCAGTCTGGAGGAAATAATAGCAAATTTGTAATATTAATATTAGTATTTCAATAATTTATCACATCATTAAAAAGAGTGACGGATAATTATGTACATGTTTAACTCTTTTTTTATAAATCATATTTTTAGTGTCCTATATGTTTAGATTAATTATCGCTATTATATTATCAATTAAATTTATTACTTAAATATAAAGACTAAAACTAATAACGAAACAAATTTTAAAAAAAATTAGCCAGTCAAAATTTAAATTAAGGAATAAAAGCTTAAATCCGAAAAAAAGTTTGTGAAATAAAAGAAAATAGCAAATCTAACAAATAATTAGTATAACAATCCTTCCACACAGTTAGAGGTTTCCGAAATATCCGACTAATATACTATAGATGAATTATTTCTACTGAGAGAAAAGGCAAGGGAAAGTTTCAAAAATAAATGTTCATTCCTTTTCTATTGGACAAAGGAACAAGGACACTACATGTTTAAAACAAAGAAACTTGGAATGAAGAATCTCAAGTTCAGAAGAAAATTCCATCCACAACTCTCATCCTAATAATAATAACAATGATAGAAATAAAGTGAGTTAGAGGTAAAAAAGAAAAGATATCAATCATAATAATCAGTGGCGGCGGATCCATGACTCTAGGGCCACCGAGAGTAATTTATTTTAAAAAATATATTATTATTATTATTATTAGATTTAATTACTTATTTAATCTTTATATTCACGATCGACGGGGAGCACTCAGGGGCTTTAGCTCCCTCAAAAAATAATAATAATAATAATAATAATAATAATAATAATAATAAATATATTATTAGTAAAAATAAAATACTATATACTAGTTAGTATATAATAATATATAGCAATTAATAATATATATACACACTAATTTTAATATAAAATAAAATAAAATATATAAAATTTATTATTTATTAAATATTTATTTGTTAAAAGTTAAAAATTTAAATAATTAAATTTCAAAAAAAAAAAAAATCCACCCTTGCTGATTTCCTAGATCCTGCTCATGATACTTTTATGTTTTAGTTCTTATATAAAAAAATATACGTTTTAGTCCATACACATTTTTTTTTAATCCGCAAAAAATGTATGATATTATACAGATAGATATCGGTGCCTACCTGGGATGAGTTACATGATTGACATTCAACTAACAGAGAATATTGGTTAGGTGATATTTTTACTCCAGAAGTGCAGCAAATCCCATTCTTTCCCCTCATGAAACTAGTGTCTCCCTTTGACACTCCATAAATCCCGATATACATATCTCTCTCCAACTGTAATTCGTGTAATGGTTTTCCACTTCCCCCAAACAGCCTGGAGCATGTGACATGTGTGTGGTATCACAGGTCCTCACACACACTGGTACACTCACACAAACACACAATAATCTCTCTGGTAGAATACTTCTGATGTATTTAGATAATGGTCTGTCAAACTACGCATTGACCTTTTACATGAGATGCTATTTATAAGTAATACATGACTCTTCACTTGAATAACTTCTTCACTTAGGGACATGACTCTTCACATGAGTAACTTCTTCACCTAGGGACATGACTCTTCACATATCTAATTTATTATTATTAAAGTTTAATCCAACAAAATCCTCCCATAAACTTAAATATTTCTTCCGTCTTTCATCCCCAACATCTTCTTACAATTTTCCAGCAGCAATGTCGGTAATGGCTTCGTGAAAACATCTCCGTTTTTTTTAACATAGAGGGCATGCTCATAAGGACACTGTTCAAAACCATCCTCCTTGAAGTATGCATCAATGCAAGTATTCCAAGCCCTCGGTGCCTGTTTTAGTCCGTACAAAGCTTTCTTCAATCTTAACACTTTCTTTTCTTCTCCGGCTTTCAAGTATCCCAGGGGTTGTTCGAGATATACTTCCTCTTCAAGTACACCATTCAGAAATGCCGACTTGACATCCATTTGGTAAATCAGCCATCCAAACTGCGTTGCTTGCGAGATCAATAGTCTGATTGTCTCCATTCTTGCAACGGGTGTGAACACTTCGTCATAGTCTATTCCTGCCTTTTGTTTATACCCCTTAGCTACCAGTCGGGCTTTATATCGTTCTACCTCTCACTCAGTATTCATTTTTTTCTTATAAACCCATTTAACTCCAATGGGCTGACTTCCTTTTGGCAGCTCGGTCAACTCCCAAGTATCATTCCGTTCAATGGCCTTGATTTCTTCATTCATGGCGGTTTGCCATTTTTCATCTCGAATTGCCTCTTCGAATGTTATTTCTTCAGAATCTGTCAACAAACAAACAAGATGGGCTTCATTAGTTGAATCATACAACTCCTGCAAACTCCTCATCCGGAGTTGTCTCATCTCGTCTTCATCAGATGTCTCACTTCTTGCCGGGATCCAACTTGGTGATCCTCCTTCCTTCTCTTCTTGTCGAGTAAGCGTCTGTCCGGGTTCTGAGGTGACCTCGGATGAATTGCTCCAGTTCCATTCATCTTCTTCATTAACTTTCACATCTCGGCTTATCATTACTTTCTGGGTGCCTGGATCCAACAACTTGTATCCCTTTGTCTTTTCGTCATATCCAATGAAAATAAATTTCCTACTCTTGTCTTCCAACTTGGTTCTTTGCTGATTAGGGACGTATGCATAAGCTACACTCCCGAAGACTCTGAAATGGCCTACTGATGGCTTCTGACCCGTCCATGCTTCCTGTGGGGTCTTTCCATTCAGATTGGAATGCAGACAACGATTCTGCACATATATAGCACACAGTACGGCCTCCCCCCAAAACTCCTTAGGCATTTTCTTCGTTTTCAACATTGACCTTACCATGTCAAGAACGGTACGGTTTTTTCTCTCAGCCACTCCATTTTGTTGTGGTGAGTACGGTGCAGTTAAGAACCTTCTTATCCCATGCTCCTCACAATACCTTTTAAATGCAATTGATGTGTACTCCCCACCTCGGCCAGAACGGATTGACTTAATTCGCCTTCCAGTTGCATTTTCTATCATCATCTTAAAACTCTTGAATACTTCAAGCACTTTGGATTTTTCTTCTAGCAAATACACCCAAGTTTTACGATTAAAATCGTCTATAAACGAGACAAAATACCTCTTTCCACTGAAAGACCCAGGAGAGATGGGTCCACACAAGTCGGTATGAATTAGTTCTAGTGGTTGTTGAGATCTGTATTTGGCCGTCTTTTGAAATGGACTCCTAGCATGCTTGCTTAGCACACATTCTTCACAAAATCTCTTTTCACAGTTCAAACTCGGCAACCCTTCCACCATATTCTTGTTCATCATCTCTGCCAGGCCTCTGTAGTGAAGATGCCCAAATCGGCGATGCCATAAGGATACTTCATCACTCATCTCGGCTTACAAACAGCCGACCTGCATACTCCTCAACATTAGTTTGAACATTCTATTTTTCTCCATCTGAACTCAAACTATCAAACGCCCTTATTTATCCTTCAAGAGGAGAACTCGGTCTGTCATGAGAACCGAGTAGCCATTCTCCATCAGTTGTCCCACACTAAGAATATTACTTTTTAGATCGGGCACGTAATAGACATCTTGGATGCGCCCAATTCGTCCATCTTTCTGCAAGAAACAAATCTTACCTCGGCCTTTGACATCAACCTTTGAAGCATCTCCAAACGAAACATGTCCGGCTTCTATTTGTCTCAGATTACTGAACAAATGTTTATGCCCACATATATGATTGCTTGCACCAGTGTCTAGATACCATTCCATCTCGGATCCCTGGTTGACTTCACTTCTAGTCATCATCAGAATTCCTCCATCTCTTACTTCTCCTTCTGTAACAAGGTTTGAAGTTTCATTTCTTCTTTCATCTCGGCAATCCTTCGCAAAATGTCCAATTCGACCATAGTTGTAACATCTGTCCGAGTTGCAATCTCTCGAGTAATGTCCATACTTTCCGCATTTAAAACATTCTACATTCGATTTATTTGAATGTCGGCCTCTTCCATGACCTCGGCCTCGCCAATTACGGCGACTTGATTCAGCCTGCTCCTTATTCCTTCCTTCATGACCGCGACCTCTACTACCACGACCATCTCCTCGACATCCATAGCCACGCCCTCTACCTCGAAAGTTTTGAGAATAGAGTGCCTTTTCATCCTTGATTGAAGCTTTTGTCTGGAGTGCTTGATCCAGTGACTCTTCTTTCTTCTTTTTCTTTCTTTGTTCATGCACCTCCAAGGAACCAGCAAGTTCGTCAACGGTGAGCGTTGCTAAGTCCTTTGACTCCTCAATCGCACATACAACATTCTTGAAGTCGTCAGTGAGAGACCTCAGAATTTTCTCCACCACTTTGGCATCGGACAACACCTCTCCATTTCTGTTTAGTTGATTTACCACGGTCTGGACCCGAGTGATGAAACTGGATACCCCTTCTTCTTCCTTCATTTTCATTCCTTCCAAATCTCCATGGAGAGTTTGAAGTCGTCTAACTCGATCGGCTCCCTTGTAGACATTTGCAACAATGTCCCACGCCTCATTTGAAGTTGTTGCACCAGCGATCTTCTCAAACCCGGAATTATCAACAACCCGAAATAACATGTACAACGCCCCTTTGTCTTTCAACCTCTGCGCCGCCGTATATCTTGCTGTGGATGTTGGTTCCTCGAAACCACCACGGACAACCTCCCAACTATCATGGGCTCCCAAAAGAGCTTTCATCTGGATACTCCAGTTTTCGTAATTAGCCTTTGTAAGGAGGGATAGTGGCAGACTACTACTTGGCCCACTCTCCATTTTCTCACGCTCTAATACCAATTTGTGGTATCACAGGTCCTCACACACACTGGTGCACTCACACAAACACACAATAATCTCTCTGGTAGAATACTTCTGATGTATTTAGATAATGGTCTGCCAAGCCACACATTGGCCTTTTACATGAGATGCTATTTATAAGTAATACATGACTCTTCATTTGAGTAGCTTCTTCACCTAGGGACATGACTCTTCACATGAGTAACTTCTTCACCTAGAGACATGACTCTTCACATGAGTAACTTCTTCACCTAGGAACATGACTCGTCACATATCTAATTTATTATTATTAAAGTTTAATCCAACAATGTGAACAAGTGTGAACTACAAATCCCTGCGCAGCTTAATTTTTAGTGATGCACGCTCTTGGTGAGATGATTTGGTTGTGTCGTGTTGGAATATGACTTCATCCAATCAAATATATAAGTCACCAAGTCATTCACTCAATTGAACTGGTAACACTATTTATTAGGGTGACATTACCAAGTAAAGATGAGTTGATTGGCACCATCAATTTTCTACATGATAGAAATCATTCATCAGTATGATAAATTATTTGAAGACCACCTGAAAGTGGTATTTGGTTTGCTATAAATAATATTTTCTATCTGCAACAGAGTTGAGCTTCAAAAGATCCATTTCTAAAAATGCATTCATTTCTTAATAAGGACCAAATATTTCAGATTACAGCTACCCACACCACCAACCATATATCCTGCTCCTTTTTGTCATCGAGGAATTGCACATGCTGCAGAAAATGCATATTTCAGCATCATATGGCAAGGCAGTAGCTACACCTAAGCACTTGTAACAAGCTTTCCACACTTCCATCACCATGCACATTACAAGAAACAATGATTTACCGATTCATAGCCACTTGTAACAAGCTTTCCACACTTTCATACACATCTTTTAACCCTATTTTGGTCCCTAACGTTAAGTGTGTACCACATGTATCTCAAAAAAAAGACACTACTAATTTCTTCTTCTTTTTTTGGTGTAAAACAACCACAAATTTGTTGCTAAAATGACACTTTTGACAATTTAACGACCATCATAAAATTTGTGACAGTTTTACCAAACAAAGTTAAGATCACTTAGCAACAAAGACCAAAACAAAATTAAAAATGCATGTGTAGAGATTAAAATAACTAGTTTTGGATAAAGGGACTAAAAAATAATGGTGCAAAGCAAAATGAATTATTAAACTTAGGTTAAATAATAATTTTGGTCCATTTATAATTTTTAATCTGCAATTTTGATTTCCTGTTTTTATTTCTTACAATTTTTGTCCTCTATTTTAAAAATTATACAATTTTAGTCCAATTTATAGTTTTGCATATATTTATTTCTTTTACTTTTTTATTTAATTAATTTTTATTATATCTTAAGTGAATGTGCTGTATTTATGGTTCAATTGAACCAAAATAAAAGAAAGAAAACACCATCTCCAAAAATTGAAGATTGAACTAAAATTACATATTTTCTAAAATAAAAATATCAAAATCGCTGATTAAAAATTATATGACACCAAAATTACAATTTAATTTTAAACTTAATTATTATCATACAGACGAAAATAAAAATGAGATATAATGAAATATCTAGCCGAATAAACATAAAAGATATCTAATGAACCAAAAAGAGAACAAAATATAAAAATAAAACTAGTTAATAAAAGAAAATATAAAAATAATTTAATTTTAATTTTTTATTATTTTTTCATTCTTATGTTTAATTTTTAAGGAACTAAAAGTAATAAGAGAAAAAAAATTAAAAATTAAAAGTTGAGAGACTAAAAATAAAAATTTATAATTATAATTACAGCCTTTAGATTTCTCGGTAACTTCACATTGATAGGACTACCAAAAATTTCTTTTCTAAATGGCATACAGAGAAGTCAAATGAATCTGAATATACAACAATTTTTTTATTACTAAGGTTACTGCTCCAAGTCTTCAACATCACACCAATTCAAAGTAGAAATATCATACTTATATATATATATATATATATATATATATATAATTAAAACAGCTGGGAGCCTGGTATTCATGCAATGAATATTAGAGCAAGTTTTGTCTCAAATGGAAAAGTAAAAATTTAGCTGACACAGTGAAATGGTATTATATTGTGATTGCGATTTAAGTTACACTTACATTAAGTTCTTTGAAATTATTGTTATGACGGCAAATGAATCCAAATAATATTTTTTAATAAAAATTATCAATTTGGGACTGTTTTCAAATAATTTACATTTCTAGGGCAAGGAGACACGCCCAAAATGGACGTGACTGGTCACGCCCAGATTAGGCGTGACAACGTGTCTCCCTCTTATATAAGCTGCAATTTTTTACTTTTTCACCACTTATTTACACCTCTATTAGGTTTTGAGTGATTTATCTCTGCAGCGAAGCTCTGTCATCAAGTAAGTTAATTTATTAATTATGAGTATTATTTAATATATTATATTATTGAATTATAAATTTGGTAGAACCATATTATTTATTTAGTTTTGTAAATAAGTGTTAGGTATTAGATTTTAGGATTTAGTTTAGTTTAGGGTTTAGTTGTTAACGTAGGATACAGGGGGAACAACATGAAGATTGTAAAGGAAATTGATCAAGTATTGGTTTTGAGCTTTCAACATGCAAATGGATGCCTTGAAGTTAAAGATTGTGTGAAATGTGTAAGAGAAAAGCAATCTAGTGATCCAAATGCATTGCATACATTCATTCATGAATAAATTAATTCATTTTCATAAAATTTAAACAAGGCTTTCATAAAATGGTTAAGTTTTAAAGATGTTTGAAAAGGTTTTTGGAAAAATACATTTCCTGCTGGTTTAATCGATTACATACTTCATTTAATCGATTATTTTGTTCTTAGTCTAACTTGGAAAAGCTTTCAAGAACATTGCAATTGATTACCTATCGGGATAATCGATTATTTGACATTTGTTTTCATATAAACTACCTTGTGATTGAATATAATCTATTACCACTTCATTGTAATCGATTACATAGTTATATGTATTTTAAGGTCATGCTGGGATAATCGATTACCAATGTATCGTAATCGATTACACAGGCTTATTTTGAAAAAGTCATCTCCCTGCTTTAATCGATTACCATTTCTAGTAATCGATTACACTATGTGTTTGAAAATTGTAAGTTTGTATTAGATAATCGATTACCACATTTCGTAATCGATTACACAGTGTATTTGGAAGGCTGCAGGCTCCTGCTTTAATCGATTACCAAAGTTCGTAATCGATTACACTATGTATTTTGTATTTTTGAGTCTCCTATCTTAATCGATTACAAGACGGCATAATCGATTATTTGACTCATTTTGCAAAACCCAGAAATGCTTATGAACAGTTTAATCGATTACATTCTTGATTTAATCGATTATTTGGCGCGTTTAATCGATATACAGTTAATTACAAAAGCTGTTATAAATAGGATTGATGCTCAGCTTAATTTCTAACTTGGTAGAACATTACCCATACGTATTTTTTGAGCTTAAACAGTCTTGTGAGCATTCTAAAGTGTTTTCTAAGGGTTTAATTGTTTCTAGCTCCATTGTGCTTTGATCATGTGTGTTTGAGTCATTCTTGGAGCTTGAAATCATTTCAAGATTAAGGAAAGTTGTGCTAATTGATTTGTAATCATTCAACCTGATCTGGTAACTTCATTTTGCATTGCATACATTGGATCATCAGGTTGTTTCTCTCCTTAATCTGATTGTAATTTTCGTTTTGAATTTTCTTTGTAATTTGGCTATTGTAATTGGGTTCTTGCTTGAAACTAGAGAAGGGGTTCTCTAGGTGAAAGAATTGAGTAGTGTTCTCAGGTTCTTGTCTCTTAGAATCTAATAGGGTTTTAGATTTCTGTGCTTTATCTAGGGTTGATAAAGGGAGACATTGTATTTGATTGTAAGAACTGAAAATTATAATAGTGGAACTCTAACCTAGTGTTGGTTGGAAGAAAACTGGATGTAGCTTCTAGTGTTGAAGTGAACAAGTATAAATCTGATTGTATCTTGCTTCTCTATCCCTTAACTCATTATATTCATTGTGTTCTTGATTAAATTGCTTGACCAACAAAGTCAGTTTTGATCCATTGAATTCCTTGGGACTGAGCTACTTGATTGAATAAGGTTTCTTGATTTTGAAAAATGATAAAGATCCTAGGAACTTTGATTTTGATTAAAGAAATTTTTAATTTACCAAGGTTTAACCTATTCACCCCCCTCTTGGTTAAGTGTGAGATATTCATATTGTTTATAGTTAATTACAATTATTTTAATAAATTTACTTAGTTCAGTTTAGGGTTGGAGGGTTAGGGATTAGTGTTTTGTTTAGGATTTTAGGGTGTAGGGTTTAGTGTTTGAGATTTAGGGTTTAGGGTTTATGGTTTAGGGTTTAGAGTTTAAGATTTAGTTGTTAAATTAAAATTATTAGGGAATAGGGTTTTATGTTTAGGGTTTAGTTGAGGGTTTAGCATTGTAGGGTTTGGAGTTTAGGGTTTAGTTGTGTAATTAAAATTAGTTTACTATTAGTTGAGGGTTTAGGATTTTAGGGTTTAGAGTTTAGGGTTTAGTTGTGTAATTAAAATTATTTTACTAAATTTACATAGTGTTTAGGATTTAGTTTACGGTTTAGTTTAGTGTTTTGGATTTTAGGTGATCTCTCTGCGAACAAGTAAGTTAATTTATTAATTATGCATATTATTTAATATGTTATGTTATTGAATTATATAATTGTTAGGGCCATATTATTTAACTAGCTTTGTAGATAACTGTTAGGTATTAGGATATATGGTTTAGTTTAATTTAGGGTTTAGGGTTTAGTTATTAATTACAATTATTTTACTAATTTTGTTTAGTTCATATTAGGGTTGAAGGATTAGGGAATATAGGATTTAGTTTAGGATTTTAGGGTTTAGGAGTTAGTTGTTAAATTACAATTATTTTACTAAATTTACTTAGTGTTTAGGGTTCAACGGTTAAAGATTAGGGTTTAGGATTTAGTGTTTGAGCTTTAGTGTGTAGGATTTAGTTGTTAAATTATAATTATTTTACTGAATTTACTCAGGGTTAGCGATTAGGGTTTAGGATTTTAGGGTTTAGGGTTTAGTTGTATAATTAAGATTATTTTACTAAATTTACTTAGTTCAAGGGTTAGGGATTAGTGTTTAGTTTAAGGTTTACGATTTAGGGTTTAGTGTTTGAGCTATAGTGTGTAGGATTTAATTGTTAAATTAAAATTATTTTACTGAATTTACTTAGGGTTTAGTTTAAGGATTAAGATTTTAGGATTAAGGGTTTAGTGTTTGGGGTTTAGTGTTTAGGATTTAGTGTTTAAATTAAAATGATTTTATTAAATTTGATTAGTTGAGTTTAGGGTTAAGGTTAGGGATTAGGATTTAGTTTAGGGTTTAGGATTTTAGGTGATTTTCCTAAATATATAGATGATATTATTATCCTATGGGTTTAGGTTTTAAATATAATTTGACATTATTACGGTAATTTATGTGTAATCTAATTTAATTAGAAGTTATTAAATTATTAATTATTATATTATTTTATTTATATTAAGATAGTCTCATAGATGGTTGATTCATCATCTTCGGCATCTTCACGGTCTGGATCCGATCACGAGGGTGACGGAAGGGATCCGACGACCTATGTTATGCCTACCTCCTATAAGTGGGGGGTTTTGTGGAGGTGTACCCAGCAAACTCACGTTTCACAGGCTATGTGAAATGAGGACAAATGTCAACTGTTAAATACGCGACATGGTAAAATCACAGGGGGGCCAGACTGTGACGATATTCCTGCAATCGTTGTGGCAATGTTAGGACAGGCTGGATTCTTACATGTCGTATGCATGCGACATATTCAGGTACAAATTTTTTAATTCAACAATGGTACAAAGGAAGTGATTCCTATAAATGTTTTTATTTATAAGTGTGCATACGAATTGATTATTTCAAACTTAACTTTAGATCGATGTTGCACTTATCAGTGCTCTGGTTGAGAGGTGGAGACCAGAGACACATACGTTTCACATGCCGCAGGGAAAGATGACCATCACGTTGAAAGACGTGGCTAGTATCTTAGGTTTAGACACTAACGACAATGTCATCACCGGAGTGACGTCAAATGAGTGGGCCACCGTCATCGAGGAGGTCTTCGGTCATCCTACTCAGGAGGGTGAGCTACGAGGAGGATTCCTGCGCTTGTCTTACTTTTATAGGAATTATGCGCATTGGGGCGAGGTAGCTGGGGATATGGTAGAAGTCATGCGGTTTACGAAGGCGCACATTGCGCGTATCATTGGAGCATGGCTACTATGCAACAGATTCGGCGAAAGCACTGTCAGCTGTCGCTATGTCCCTTTGCTGATAGGAGACATGGCAGACATAGGTAGGTATAGTTGGGGTTCCGCAGTCCTTGCACATTTGTTTAGACAACTGTGCGAGTGTACAGATCCAGATAGAAGTGACATAGGTGGGTGTCACGTGCTTCTCCAAATATGGGCGTGGCTCAGATTCTCACTTATTGCTCCAGCTATACCTCAGCCTACTCACTAGGAGTGGCATTACGACTACATGTACGTGTTCTTATTTTCTTTATTCACTAGGTATTAATGAGTCTTATAAGTAGTCTAATGTCATTTATTTTCAAATTAGGTTTAATGCTTTAGGCAAGTTCCGTGCACACGAGCTTCTCTGGTATCGGCCAGCATTAGATTCCCTTGCTCGGGATGAGGTACGTGTTGTTATTTATATAAGTTTTGGTCGATTGACTTGGATAATTTGCATTTTTTATAATCATCGTTTTTTCCTAATTGTGTGTTTCATTGTTTTGTTCAAGTGGTTTGGCAACCATATCCAGGCTATCACTTCCTTGGTGTTGATTTGGAAGATTGTTGAACTAAGGGGGAGCTTTTTGTAAAGACTTGGAAAAAGTTTTGGCTTTCAACATGCTTGAAGGCTTGAAGGCTTGAAGATCAAAATTGTGATTCAATGTAAAAGGAAAGGAAGCCTTCTGATGATCCAAGTTCCAATAAGCATACCATTAATAATCATTCATGCATTACATCATAAAAGCTTAAGTAATTGATTTAGAACTTAAAAAATAAGTAAAGCTTTTTGGAAAAATAGTTCTAAGTGTTTTTAATCGATTACTATACTTAGATAATCGATTACATTGTTCTTCAGATTTTCTGGAAATGAGTTAGAACAAATTAATCGATTATATCATCGTTTTAATCGATTATTTCACTATTGCATTCATGCAGTTTTAAATGAGTGACTGGTTTAATCGATTACCATTTGCTTGTAATCGATTACATAGCTATTTTGAAATTAAGATCACTCTGTCTTAATCGATTATCATTTGATTGTAATCGATTACATAGTTCAATAATGGTTTATGCATTTCTGTCTTAATCGATTACCATATTTTGTAATCGATTACACTTCGCAAAACCTGGATTTTACAAAGTCTGATTTAATCGATTACACATCGGGATAATCGATTAAATAACCCGTTGCTGTAACCCAGAACTTATTTGGAACACTTTAATCGATTACGGGAGCGTATGTAATTGATTACATTTGCTAATTAATCGATTACTGGAGCCGAATTAATCGATTATTTCTGTTACAGTTGTTTTATATAAATAGAACCTTGCCTTTTGTGAAAAGCTTAACGAAAACAGAAATTGATTTTTGAGCACTAAACGTTCTGAGAGCTTTGTAACAAGTGATAAAGGCATTCTTTGTGGTTCTAAGGTTCTTGCTTCCATCCAAACCATTATGGGTCACTAAGTTTAGTGAAGCAAGATAAATCTTTTCAAAGTCTAAGGAAAGGGCATTGATTCTGCATGTTGTAATTCATTCAACCTGGTATAT
>PYAF01000690.1:387547-400761 GCA_007407185.1 Glycine tomentella | reverse complement strand
GTAATAAGTCAAAAAAAGGCATTCTTTGTGGTTCTAAGGTTCTTGCTTTCATTCAAACCATTATGGGTTACTAAGATTTAGTGAAGCAAGATAGATCTTTTCAAAGTCTAAGGAAAGGGCATTGATTCTGCATATTGTAATTCATTCAACCTGGTATATTCTTCACTTTGCATATGATTCTTGGATCATCAGGTGAATTATTTCTTTACTCTTTGATGGTGTAAATCCTCTGTTTGTATTTTTGTGTGTTTGTTCCATTGTAATTTGATTTTCTTGCAAGTGTAGAGATAGTGTTTCTCTAAGGACAGCTGAGTAGTGTTCTCAGTGTGGGTTTTGATCTCTAAGGGTCTAATAGCGTTTTAGACTTCTGAACTTTATCTAGGGTTGATAAAGAGAGGCTTGTAATTTTTGCTTGTAAGAATTTTTTTAAATAGTGGAACTCTACTTTAGTGTTGAGTAGAAGAAATTGGATGTAGCCTCATAGGGTTTGAGGTGAACCAGTATAAATCTTGCGTTCTCTCATTATTGCATATTTGTTAATTCTTGTTGTGAATACTGTAGTTTAATTTGTTTGTTGAGGCATTACAAGTCTTGGATTGAGTTTGAATAAAGTTTCTTGATTGATTTGTGATAAAGATCCAAAGGGCAAGATTACTCTGATTTTTGTTTAAGAAAGAAATTTTTAAATTTACCAAGGCTAACCAATTCACCCCCCTCTTGGTTAAGTGTGAAGTGTTCCCTTATTTTACAACACACGCTTTCCCCGTACCAGTCGATGTGCCACAAAATAATCATTCATTTGAATATCATAAAAAGAACCTGGTTAAAAACGAAGCATGTAGGCACACCATCTGGGAAAAAATGCATATGATTCTTCCCAATTCTCGTAAATCATTGTCATTGCTTTCTACTTCGCATACTAGGCCTTACGATATGAAACTCTATATCCATATAAATGGGTGATCCTTTCCCGAACCAATGCAATCGACACAGACGGTTCCTCCTTAATCATTCCTAACAATGCAAATATAACATTCACATTAAAATGAATGAACAACCTTAAAGAACCATTATTGAAGACAAATAGAGGAAATTTAAAAAATACATACCTACTACAACAGAAGCAATAACATCAGAATCAAGCTATCTATGACCTTGTGAAATATGGTCATTCAGGCAATTGTGTTTGCCACCCCATCTTGAAATAAGCCACTTCTCACCGAACGCTGGTTTAATTACCCTAACCCTCCATGGGCAACCCTCGTTATGAGCAATACACTTCATATTAAACTTGTTAGGTTTTCTCTCAACCACATATGTTTCTTGATGCTGCTTCATGAGGTTCCGCTTACATGCAATTTGTGCGTCCTTTTTGGATGCCAATTCCTGTTTAACAAACAACGCATGGACCCTGCACTGAACCCAAACCAGAACCGGTAAAAGATTCTTCTTCGCTTGGATGACTCCAATCAATATATGTGTACCGAGGAATTCCATCCCAAAAAGAAGCGATCTCAACACCTTCAAATACAAAATCAGTTGAATAAATATATCATGCACACTAAAATACTATAACATTCACATATACAAATTTTAGACCACTTCATCATTCATTTAAGTCATGTTACATACCTTCAACAGGTTGTTCTGATTGTGTACATCCTATGTCTGGATGATGACGGATTTCAAACGACCCCACATCAGTGTCTGCTTGGAATCCAGTCGCATGCACACCAACATCGTCATCATTATCCGACGTACTAGCATCTTCCTCAAGAAGACGATCTTCCATTGCAATATTTTCATCCTTGTCATCCTCTTCATCATCATCCATAACCCAAGTTGGATCATGTGAATCTTCCTCAGACATGTTTACAAATGGAGCAACATATGACGATGTAGGCATAACAGAATTTAAAGGAACTGACCAGATGGGTAAAATGTCATCTATTACAGTAAAGTCCACGTACAACTCTAGAAAATCTTGCGTTGGTAGCTTGAAAAAATCTTCTATTAGCAATTCTATGTCTTCATCAACCACAAGTTGAAAACCCATGTACTGTTCACGTCGCCATAATCTTCCCGTGACCAAAGAGATACATTGGTTGTCTTGCAGACATAATTTTTGTCGTATCTTCTGATGTAATTCACCTATTGTTGAGCTTCGCTTAATACGTGTCTGTTTGTTCTCCCCTTCAAAAATAACACCCTATCGCCCTTCAAATTTCCTTCCATTAAAAAATAACACAACACGGACAAACTCCTCACCACCTAAACTCATTTCTTCCACTTAAATAAAAAAAAACTTCTTGGCAGAGCTTCCTTGTAGACATAAATTTCAAAAAGTTGTGTTACAATATGTTATTACCATTACTCATAAAAAAAATAAATTCATAAAACAAGATAAACGACATTGTTCGGTTACAAAAAAAATAAATAAAACAAAGATTCATAGAAATACTTTAACAACCCTAAACACTAAAACCCTAAAAACTAAACCATAGACCCTAACCCTTAGACCCTTAAATCTTAAACCATAAACCCTTAAACCCTAAATCGTAACCCGTAAACCCTACGCCCTACACCCTACACCCTCAACACTGAACCCTAACCCATAAACCCTACACCCTAGACCCTCAACATTGAACCCTAACCCTAAACCTAAACCCTAAACTAAACTAAACCCTACACTATTAGCCTGCATTGTTAATTGCAGTAGGCAGAGAAAGATCCGAATAAAGGAAAAGCTTTTAAGAGTCATCCAACGAAACAACATACTGCATATCATGCACAGACGACTTCTGAAAATCCACCATATGCTTCACAACCAACAAATTCAATGGAAGGGACACACTCACCTGCTAGGACATCTGATGTATCAGCTCCACCTTCAATGGAAGGGGTGCACTCACCATGTACATCACAACCAACAAATTTAGATGCAAGACGTACTGATAGATCTTTTGGTTCATTAGAGGCACTAAGAAATGATGCCAAGCCAATTTTATATCTTGATGGGCAAGGGTATGTTGCTCTACTTTGATACTTATTTGACTATAGCTTTTCTACTTTGATACTTTTACAATCGTGTAATTGTTTGTGTTGTTGTTTTAATTCTATTTTGGTTTGTTATGAAGCACTTATTAGGCTTATATTGGTGATGGCAGAAGGAATTTACACGCACATTGAAACAATTGACCAAAAGAGCATCAGCACAAGGTAAACCTCCACCTAGTGAGTTAGATGTGTGGTGTGATGTAGCTAGATCTAAGAAAGAAAAAGTTTATGGGGTTGGAATGGAATCTAAGGTACTGGCAACAAGTCCTTGCTATCATTGCTCATCTTCTTCATTAATGGAGTGGGTTAAAAAACAAGAGTTTCATGAATTGGCAAAAGAGATGGAAGAAGTTAAAAATGAAAGAAATAAGCTTCATGCCAGAGTTGCAAACACTGAGAGGCTTGTAGAGCATAACAATGCATTAATACCAGCATTGATTGAAAGGGTGAACAGGCCATTTACTGTAAATGACAGTCAAGATGAAGGCGAAGATGACCGTGAATATGAAGGTGACGAGGAGTCACTAAGTGAACCATAGTGACTCAACACTGAACCCATAGACCCTCAACACTGAACCCTAAACCTTAACCGCTCACCCTAAACCCTAAACTAAAATAAACCCTGCAACCTAATACCTAACATTTTTCTACAAAACTAAACCATAAACCCTCAAATAGTTCTATGTAACAGTCGCTAACAATTTCACATGGCCCTAACAATAAATAAATAAATTCAAAAAAAATATTAACGACATTGTTTGGGTTACAAAAAAAGAATAAAATGGAGATTCATAGAGATACTTTAACAATTCTAAACCCTAAAACCCAAAACCCTAAAAACTAAACCATACACCCTAACCCTTAGACCCTTAAACCTTAAACCGTAAAATCTTAAACCCTTACACCTTAAACCCTAAACCTTAAACAAAAAAACCTACACGCTAAAACGTAAACCATACGCGTACAACCTAAACCCCACACTAAACTAAACCCTAATACATAACAGTTTAATACAAAACTAAACTACACCTTAACCCTTAAACCCTACCCTGAGCTAAATAAATTTAAAAAAACACTTTTAATTTAACAACCCAACCCTACACCCAAAAACAATAAACCCTAACCCATAAACCCTACGCCCTACATCATAGACCCTCAGCACTGAACCCTAAACCTAAACTGTTCACCCTAAACCCTAAACTAAACTAAACCCTGCACCCTAATACCTAGCATTTTTCTACAAAACTAAACCATAAACACTAACAATTTCACATGTCACTAACAATTTTATGATATAACATATTAACTAATATCCATAATTAATAAATTAACTTACTTGTTGACAGAGCTTCGCTGCAATCCTAAGTCACTCACACTAGACTTCAGAAGATTTTAGAGAGAAGGCGAGACAGTAAAAGTGACGGAAACATAAAAGATTTCAGCGTATAAAAGAGGGAGACACGCCCAGATTAGGCGTGACAGCCCCCTAGTCATGCCTAATCTGGACGTGACTCATGTCTCCCTATCCAAGAAATGTATATTGTTTGAAAACAGTCCCAAATTGGTAATTTTTTATTAAAAAATATTATTTGGGTTCTTTTGTCCTGTTATGACACTGTTTTAGATATATTCTTGTTATTTATAAACTTATAATTATCATTTGATATGAATGAATGTTGTGTTCAACTTTTCAGTAAGGTCCCAAAGGTTGAAGCAAGCGAAGGAAGAGGCAGAGAGGAAAGCAAAGCGCAATAAAGAACTCACATAGAAAATAAGTATCAAAAGTCACTTTAATTTCCGAGGTATAAAAATAATGGTCATGATAGTTCAAAATTTAAGTATCACATGTTCTCAATATTGGATTGACAAGTTGAATTTCCTTAGATCCCAGGAGTTGCGGATCTAACGCAAAAAAGGCTTGAGGAGGAAACAGACTAATATTAAAAATTTAAGGAAAATCAACTTCAAAGGTCTTAATAGAAGTGGTTGGCATGCTACACAAGTTCTTTTTTTTATTTTTTTTTATCACCATGCAAAAGCTATATTAGCATTCTGGTACAAGTGATATCCAAAATCAACTTCATGATGTTTATTCCCTTGAGGAAATCTTATGAAAACTTATCCTTTGAAAACTTGTGTTAATTGTTTTCAGATGAAAGTCTCTACGTAGTGCCAGGCGCAAAGCTACAATTTTTATGTAAGGGGGATCAATATAAAAAAAAGATTATTATTTGAAAGAATATTTAAAATTTTACATGCATGTTATTTATAAATTTTTTAAGATATAACTAAATGATTTTTTAAGAGAAAAATAAATATATAATTGTGTTAAGCATGAGAGATACTAATCACCAAGTGCAATTAACACATAAGGGCCAAAGACTATCAAAATAAGAAAAAACTAAAAAAATCAATTAAATTAAGTGAAAATAAATTTTCATAGTCAAAGCATATTATTAAAAAAAAAATAAAAAGTAGATAATTGAGTAACATGAAAAATACATAGAAAATACTTGGATAAATATATCACACATGATAAAGACATAGATAAGTTAACTAAGTATAAATGTATCATTAACAAAAATAGAAAGAGTAAATTACATTCGCACCCCCTATGTTTTTTTCAAATTGCACCTGATACCCATCACTTTTTATACATTACTTTTATCTCTTTCTCTTAACGTCGTTAGATAACGTCAATTGAAATATCTAAGCAGATGAAATTGCTCGTTAGAGTAAATTACACTCACCTCTTATATTTTTCTCAAATTGCACCTGATACCCCTCCCTTGAATCTTACTCTGACGAATACGTCAAGGCTATTGATCTCATTGGCACCAATGTCCAGGGAACCAGACGTAGCGGTGGTGGTGGCCGAAGTTACGACGAGGGACAAAGAGGTGGCAAAGGTGGATATGGCGATGGCAACGATGGCTACTGTGGTGGCGGTGATGGTGGTTGCTCCAACTAGAGTGAGTGCGCTTGGACGCCGTGTTGGTGGGTGAGCACAACTATGAGGAGGATGAGATGATGTTGCCGTGGGAGAGGGAGGAGGAGGAGAAGAGACGGTGGTGGTAAGTGAAGGGTTGTTGAAGAAGATGAGGATTTATAAAAACCCAAGATGTGATTTTGAGGATGAAGATAAGGGTATTTTAGACATAAAGTTTCGTTAAAAGCCATGTGACCAACATGTACATATTTTCTATTAAATTATTGAATGATGTTTAGGATGAAGGAGGTATGGCTGTAATGTGAGCTAAATAATTGAGATTTTTTGTAGGGTGCAAAAAAAGAGTGGTATCAAATGCAATTTGGAAAAAACACAGGAAGTGCAAATGTAATTTATTCAAATAGAAACTATGAATTAGAAATGAAGAGAATTGAGAATTTTGACTTTTAGATAAAATGTTTTAATAAAAAAATATTGAAGAGAACTTAGAAAAATAAAATTGTTATATATATGCTATGAGAGTTTTTTTTTAACAATAATAAAGATTATATTATAAATAAAAGGATTGGAATTTGTCACAAGATGTGGCCAAATTACCAACCATAAAAAATTACAAGAAATTACACAAACACATCCCATGAATATAACATGGTAGTACCGAGAATCCAACAACACATAGAACTCAGTCTCTACCAAAAAACACTCAGGCTTATTGAACCCATTATAAAACAAAACCGCAACATACTAATACCAGCTAAACCAAACTAAAAGAAAGTATGACAAATTCCATGTATATTGTGTCAAATAAGAAATAGTCGAGTAAACTGTTGCTATTAACCTCCCCTACAACATGTTATGACATCCCCTAATTTTTTTCTTCAATATACAACATCTCCTAATATGTTTAAAAATCTTGGGGGGACCATGGCCCCTGTAGCCCACCTGTGCCTCTACCTTTGTGTAGTGCCCTATAGCACCATGCTTATATGTTTTTATCCTTTGAAAAATTATGTAGTGCCCTATACTAGGTAGTAGCTTCTGAACCACAATGTTTTGTTTTTAGTTGCATTACTTCTGCCTTTTTGCATAAAATTTTGATGTGTAATTGTCTTAAGTGTTTTTTTCCTTGAGCCCTTTTGTTTTGGAAGACTTAAGCTTGGTGGAATGCATATACAAATGAGATTTTGGTGTGTTTAAAATATATTACAAGTTTGGCTTATTCATATCAAATAGTGTTTTTGAATCTTCTTTTGAAAGAAAAAACAATAGCTTACAAAGAAGTTATATGATTTTCAACTTGTTGGGTAGTTTGTGTGTCTAATTTGAACTTCTATTTTGGAAAGTAGATTAAAGTATGTTTTAAGTGTTTTGGAAAATTCTTGGTAAAATGGAATTGGACTTTTTAGGTTAATGTAAGTTGTATTGTCATATAACTGTTCTGACTTATGTTTTGACAATTATCCTTGTTTTATTCAAAAAGTTTTACAGTACTAATAAGAAGGATGTTAACTAGTGACAATTTGTCTAAGTGGATTGGTGTGTCACACCATTCACCAAAACCAAGATAGATAGATGCAGACTTCAAACAAACTTCAATCCATGATATCCATTTAGCACAAAAGCCCATCTTTTTCATCATGTAGAACAATAACTCCTAAACACAATCATATGTCTTCTCAATGTCAACCTTAAAAATTAGGCATTGTTTTTTTCCTTTTAGCATTATCTACCACTTTATTCACAATTAACACACTATCCAACATATTCTTCCCCACCCCTTCCATCCCCACAAAGGCACTTTGATTGCTATCAATGATCTTGTGTAGCATCAATTTTAGTCTCCTAGCCAATACCTTAGAGATGATCTTATACACACAATCTATCAAGGAAATAGGTCTACATTCATCAAGACCTTATGGATCATCCCTTTTAGGTATCAATGCCATGAATGAAGGATTTCCTCCCCTTGGAATGGCATCTCTCTCCCAAAACTCTTTCATCATGAGCATAACATCAGATTTCAAAGAATCCCAACATCCCTTTTAGGTATCAACGCACCAAATAACCTTATTCACTTTATTCTTATGGCAAGTCACTTGTTCTCAAAGTCTCATATTCTCCTCAAAATCACAAGGTACATAAATATTAAAATTAAAGCATGAAACATTGCCTTCTTTCGACACTCCTTGCACTTCAAGGAAGCCTCTCTCAACAAAAGAAGCATTAACATTCATTACCTCTTTGTTCCATATGCAAAGCAAACCACCCGTTGAATTAGATGCTTGTGATTGTCTCCACTTAAAATCATCATCACCCCATATATTTGAATAAACATGCCTAGTCATCTTTTAACCTTTTATCTCTTGAAAGCAAGCAAAATTGATGCCCTCCTTAACAATGCAATCTCTAGCTCTCCGCTTCAACCTCCCAACCAACCCTTTCACATTATGGCTTAAAACCTTCCTAACAACTTCTTTTCATTCCCTACTTGCTTTACACCAACCTTGGCACCTACTTCCTTGTCTTTTTTTTTTTTTTCTAAATTCAGAAAGCTATCAACAACAACCCTTTCATCCCCTTTATACACCACACACATGTCTTGTGTCATTCCCCATAGGTTTTTGGCCTCTTTTTTTCATTCTTTACTACACTCCCAATACCACATATATTTTCAACAACTCCCTGAAGAATTGTTAAGTACAACTATTGAGACCACATTCTCCTCTGGTGTTTGACAAAACTTCCCCTCTAAAACATCCCCCCTCTTGAACATGCATATGATTTAAAGCCTCCTAATATGCTTTATTTGTTTTGTTAAAAGAAATAATTTCCTTGTTATACGACCTCAAAGACACCCTCTCTTCTTTCTCATCCTTATACTGATCAATATCCATTTTGAATTGATTCTTCAACATCCTCACCAACCTTTTCCCTGCCAAGCTTGCATTTTTTTCCTTTGTTTTAAGTCTGAGCCTTTTTGCCACAATAATAATATTTAGGCTTTTGGTTATGGCCCAAAAGGAATTTGTTCCACTTGTAGAAGTACTGCTCTTTAATATGTTTACGATGATCATTATGTGTCCCAATATTTTTACTTCCTCTATCCACAAGGCCTTGCAGTAGAGTGGCTCCACTTGTTTTCTTATTCCCCTAAAATATGTCAAACATCTTTCTGCCCACGTAGATCTATTCTCACCTTGTGACCAATAACTACATCTTCCACTTTCTTCTCCATATGGTCATCACCCTTCCACTTTTGTGTTTCCCCCTCTTATGTATACCTATTTCCTTTTTTTGTGTAAAAGTGAGCCTAGGGCCTTTTCTGCTTCCTATAATATTTCTATTTTTGCCTCCAACTTTTCCCTTGCTAGGTAAAAATCTATTAACATTGATGTGTTGGCTTAGAGAAATGTCAACATCATCATTTTTCACACTATGACACTTCACTCAACTTCTTTGTTGGTCAAAACCATTTACCGATCAGAATCCTTCATAGGTAGTCCTTTTTGAGACCTCGACAATTTGCTTAGGCTAATTTTAGGATCAATGATTGTCCCCACAAACCAACATGAAACTTTTGTCCTAACTCACGCTTTCTGGGAAACTTCCTAGAAGGTCGTCCATCTCATAACTCGTCCAAGCCAACCACATTCAACTGTGAAGTTCTTAAGTGACAGCCTACCGAAAAATAGATGCATCTTATTTATATAGATAGTATCAATTAATTCTTTTTAAGTCATCATCAACTGTACAGTCTCTTACTTGCATAACCAATGGATCTCTCTCTTTCCGGTGTGATTCTCCCAAGGTGTTACAATTTCCAAATCATCATCTTCCTAATGCCATAATCAACCAAGCAATCAGACACACTTGAGCCTCTTACAGAATAGCCCATAATGGACGAATCCGCATTTGAATCTTGTATGTTCACAATCCTGCATCACAATCATGGTACTCGACATAAGACGTTTCCTCCATTATTTTTTTATCACACATTGCCTCCCATTATTCAACATTTTTTCTATCTTATGTATCACTTCCAATAATGATGTTTTGTTTAGGACCCTGGCATAATCAACCTTTGATAGCACTTTAGTTTTCTCATCCACCATTATGACTACACCTAGAGTCATAGTTAGCTCAACAAAAGCTCAACAAAACAATGTTATGCTTCCTCCCCTTCAACATATCTCACATATCGTCACCTCCATTAGGCGTTAGCAGTAACATTTTATCCCTAAGTACCTAACTGCACGATCTTAAGGCCCTATATGAACAACAGTTCCTTTATATTTTGGATACTATTAGTGTTCCAGATCGTTGCTACCATGCTACTTCTTAGCCATATGTTATTACTATCTTCCACCTTTGTGTTCCCATTGTTTCTTTCCTACCATACATAGTTATAACTTCTCCTTGTTGATACAACATGTGCATAGGACCTTCCCTGTATGATTCCTCCCACCTTATGTATTCTGTCCCAGTCCTCCTCGCGACATTGTATATCAAACATGGTTTCCCTCCTGATGAGGTCTAGCCATATCTTTTGAGAACTTAGGCATGTTCATCATCATCTTCATGTTTCCAATAAGGATGTTATTTAGACATTTCTCCAACCCGTCGGATCCTTCACATCCCTAAACCTCACAAACCCAAATCTCATATCATTCTTACTCCTTCTTGGTGATATATATACCCTTCACACCCTTCCCCATCTACCAAAGACTTTCCAAAGGTACATGGCTTGGAAATCATTTGGAAAGTGAGAAAAAAAAAGAAGTTAGTGAGACTGTTGATTTCCTTACCTTACTCCAACCAACACTTCTATCGTATAGACAACTCCCACTCCTACACCTTCATGACATGAGAACTAAAAATAGTTTACTTTTATCACATCATAATTTTTTAAATCCAATACAAAAAAAAAAACGTATTCACCATTATTGTTACTTTCTCTCTCATCTCATTATATCTAAGAAAAATGGAAGCAACAAGGCTATAGGGTGCAAGGGAAGTAAATATGAATCTAAAAATTACACATTGCATAACATCAAATTCTTTCTTCTTTTCTTTGTAGTCACTTGTTTTCTTACTCCGACTATGGGTTCTTTTGCAAGAAGCAACATACACTCTGACACCTCAATTGCGTCAACATTGTCCTTCACCTTATGTTGGAGCTCTAAATAAGAACCTTGCAATTCTTCATATTGAGAGACTTGTGTCATGTCATGTTGTTTTAGTCTCTCATCATGCCTCGCACCCTTCTTTTCTTCCTCTAGTATTTGGGCCTGAAGATTAGACAATTGTTGATTCAATCTTTCCATGTTGTCACCACCAACAACTTCATTCGAATTAGGGTTGTTGTTGTTTTTTCCATGTGCATCATCATTTGAATTGGTTGTCGCTTGTTGAAGAAACTTGGTTGCAACAACATCAACACTTGGGTGCCCAAAAGAGTAAGGTTTGTTTCCAATAGAGAACACAACCATAACAATTTCTAATCTACACAAGATGGACAATTCATTTGCCTTTTTGAATAAGCCTGATCGACGCTTGGAAAATGTGACTTGCCTCGTATTAGGGTCTTTCACCACCATAATTTCAATCCTACGACGACCCATGATGGTTCCTTCACTTACTTTACAATGTTGATGACTACTAAAAGAAAATACAAGAACAAAGAAAAGAGGGAGATTATTTTAAAGGTTGGGGTTGGATATGATATGATAACCCACAAATCTTTATTTATACACAAATTCTTGAATTTTTTTTATGTTTATATTACTGAATTTATAAATTCCAATTCTTTTCTATTTATGTAGGAAAGAGTTTTAGTATATTTCCTAATTTATAAAATTGGTCATATGAACAATTTTGACCTGTATTTTTTTAATTTAATGATACTAATACTAAATATGACCACATATTTGATTTGTAAGAAAACAAGAAATGTGATTTCTATGTTTGTTAGATATTATTGAAAACTCAAAAAGAAACTTTAAAAAATATTTTTATTAATCAATGTGATCCCAAATGTATGTTTGAGTTCTTATATTTTGGATTATAACAAGATCATACATTTGTCTGCTAAAATATATACTTTGTACAAAATTATTTTCTTGTATTTTGTGAAAATAAAGCCAACCTAATGTTATTATTTTAGTTTTAGTTTGTATAGTTTCATGTTTTATTTTTAATTAAATTGATGGACCTAATTTAAATTCATGACTCAAAATTATATTTTTAATGTGTAAAACATAATTTATTTGACATTTTAGTCTATTTCTATAATAAATTAATATAAAACATCATTTAGTAAGTATTATTTTTTTCAAATGAAATGCTAGTCTAATCAAATAAAGTTAATTCATTACCAAAGAAAAGTTATTTTAAATTATATAATGAAAGAAAATATTTTAACTCAACTTGACTTGAATGAGACTACTTTTTTCATTGAATATACCTATTTTAGTTTTCTTAAACTCAAGAATTATTCGATTTTTTATATGGAGGCAAAAGTAGTGACTGTTGTTTAAAGCCAAATTTTTCATTATCTATACATAATAGAATTTAATTAAATGTTTTTGTAGTATAAAAGTTTTTTTATATTGTCAACTAATTATAAATTTATCATAAATATTTTTTCTGTAACATTATCATATATGTTAAGATTATTAAATTTTTTAATAATTAATATTTTAAAAGTCATATTTAGGATGGTCAATTCTATTCAACTAAGTCAGCCTAATGATTGTGAGTGATTTTTAAAATTAATGAAAAGTTGCATTGTTACTAAAATTATGTGTCTATTCATATAAAGGTGTAAGTATGAATAGATGTGACTTTTCATCAATAAACATGATATACGGCTCTGAATTAAGGTTCATGAGATATGACTCTTCATCGATGATTATGAAATTTAATGATACTAAATTATTAATACTAAATATGACCACATATTTGATAAGTTATATCACAAAAAAAAAACATATTTGATATGTTAGAAAACAAGAAATCTAATTTCTATGTTTGTCAATAGATATTATTGAAAACTTAAAAAAAAAAACTTAAAATTATATTCTTATTTATCATCACCATCCCAAATGTATGTTTGAGTTGATATATTTGTGATTAGAACAAGAGCATACATTTGTCTGGTAAATTATATACTTTGTACAAAATTATTTATCTTTTATTTTGTGAAAAT
>PYAF01000690.1:367251-378439 GCA_007407185.1 Glycine tomentella | reverse complement strand
AATTAATTTTTTATCTAATAAAAAATATATTTTTAAAATTAATTGTTTTAAAAATATATATTTTTATCTAATAAAAAAATATATTTTATTAGATAAAAAATATATTTTAAATAAAATATGGTTTAATTATAAAATATATGAATTTTGAGAACAATAAATTAAAATAAAAGTCATGACTTAGTTAAAAATTATAGATTTGAATAAAAAATATTAGGTTTATATATTTTAAAAAATTTAATTTTATAAAATCAGAGGTTCATATACATTAAAAATTTATATATGTAAAAAAATATTATTAGATAAAAATTAATTATGTAAATTTATGTGTATTAAATATACATTAAAATTTGTAATGTTATATATAGCAATTTTAATTAATTTTTAACATGAATGGTCTAGTAGCTCAGTTGGTCAGAGCATGATTCTCCTAATTGAAGGTTAGGAGTTCGACACCTACTTGAACCATTATTTCAAAACCCATTTTAAAAAATTTTAACTCGTACGGATTAAGAATCCGTAAGAGCTTTACAGATTACGAATCCGTAAAAATTTTACAAATTACGAATTCGTACGGATTCGTTCTTACGGATTATGAATCCGTACGGATTTACTCTTACGGATTACAAATCCGTAAGAGCTTTATGGATTATGAATCCGTACGGATTTATTCTTATGGATTACGAATCCGTAAGACTAAGATTCTTATGGATTACGAATCCGTAAAGTTCTTACAGATTGCGAATCCGTATGAGCCTTTTTTGGAATTATGAGAAGGGTAAAATCGGTATTGCACTGTATATGCTGGGTGTATAAGAAAAATGGCTGGTGTAGGAAGTTAACCCCAGATTTGTATTTAACTGCAAAAGTCCATGAATAAACAAACACGTCCACATACCCAAATATTAAATTGATTTTTTTTTAAAAAAGTAAAAATGTATAAAATTAATAAAAAAATAATTAACTTCATTTTTGAGCTAAAATTTATCACATCAACATATACCAACATTTTAAACATAATAAATTAATAATAAAAATTTAAATTAAATATTAAAATCTTAACATGACAAATTAATAATACTTGTAAATTGGACTTAGACGGATTAAATAGATAATTCATGGATTAATCCATCAGCTTAACGGCTTGGACTCAAAAACTTAATATATTTATACAATTTCTTTTATAAAAATAACTCATTATTCGTCCGAACCATAAACTCAACGGATGTGTCCACATGTCTAAGTCCATATACTCACCCATACTTATTCTGACGTGGTATCCCCCGTATAGTCCTTTAGTTATTTTAATCATTAATTACAAAGGATGCACATCTAACCATCCTAATTATTCTCGCACGTGACTATCCTGTAATGGGTACGCACGTTAGCCGACGTCTCAAATACACACATCAAGACTCTTCAAGTTTTTTTTTCTTCTTTTTTTCTTTTCTTTCATTTTTAAGTTTCTTTTATTTTATTTTTCCATACAAGAAGAGACTAAAGAATTTACAGTGAGTGAGCAAAAAGTTTGGTTCGCAAGCGGGGTGCCCCACGGTGTGTACCTGAACCCTCATTCTTCCTAAAATTCCCCCTTCACTTCGCACTTTCTCATCAAAACGAAGCGCATCACATCGCAATCCAAATCCCCTAATCAATGGATTCGTTCCAGCAACAACCCCACGGCTACGTGAGGCCACCGCAACCACTACCTCCGCCGCCGCACACGGCGGATCCCCACCACCGCCCGCACCACTTTCACCAGATACCGCCGCCACCGCCCCAAGCCCCTTGGTTCTCCTCCCAATTCCAATACCGCCCTTCCCAGACCCCTTCGCCTCCGCCGCAGTGGCAGCAACCTCTGCCAGCTCATCCGCCGCCAGCTCCTCCGTCGAACGCTTATTCCTACCACCCCAGTCAGTTCCCTCCGCCTCGCGCTCACGTGCCTCCTCCTCAGGTCTCACCTCACTCCCACCTTCCTCCTCAGCCTTATCCTCAGGTGAAATATCCATCTTGCCCCTCGCGTTTTTTGCATCTTCTGTTCTTAGTTTAGGGTTTAATTTTTTGATTGTTTTGCTGGTTCGCTAATTGCATTGGTATTTTTGTAGGAATGGGGCAACCCAAACTGGGCACCTAACCAGGGCTATCCAGGTTAGTTGTTTTTTTATTTATTTGCTTTTGTGAGAAACGTTGTTTTTGTATTTCGTGCCAGAATTAGGGTTTTGGTTTTTATTAGGGCCTGGAATAGTTGAAAATTATATCCGTTTGAGAGGGAAGCATTTGCACAGAAATGAACAAAAAATGAAGAGTTGGAAAAAATGGCTTGCATTGTTTTTGTTAGCTTTTTTTTGTTGGTTGATTTATTAATTATGACCATGTTATCTGGGCCAAATACATTGCTTTTCTTTTTAATCTGTGATTCATTTGTATTTGTATGTATTCTTGAAATTATTGTTAGTTATCTGTGATTCTTGAAATTATTCATTAGGGTTTAGTAATTTAGCCACTTTTCAACTGTAGTTTGCAACTAGTGTAAATGATAATTGGTTTGTGATGTTGCTGTCATTGGAATGATAACTGTGTAATGTATTGTTTATGTGCCTCTGCATGATTTTGTTGTTCTATGTGGCATCTTGGAATTTCTGTATCTCCATTTTTAATGCAGTGGGTATTGTATTTTTGACATAATGTTCTAACGATAGCCAATAAGAATGAAGATTGGGCTGCTAAGGCCAGAGCTTGGGCTGATGCTAATGCTGCAAGGGAAAGTCAGCATCCACAATCACATTTTTCACCTGCTGGAAGAATGCAAGAGCAAAGCCATTATCATGATCAGTATCAGCTATCTGTTGACTCACATTATACTGATGTTCAAAACCAAACCCATCCATCAGCAAGCTATCAACAATTTTCCTACTTGGATGCATCTGTGCAGCGGATTTCAGGACATTCCCAGGAGCCTGCATCTGCCAGTTTGGAGACATCATATACTCAAGATGGGCATTCATACAGTGCTAGAAATGGGACCAGCATAGGAGATTTGACTGTTTCATTTGAACAAGGGAACTTGCCAACAAATCCATCATTTCATCAGCAGGAGGTACCTTCTAGTTATAGTTTTGTTGCAGGTAATTGTTTATTTAGTACATTGAAATTGCTAGTGAAGCTTCTGTGGAAATGGATCATAAATCAGTATTCTGGAATTTGCCTATACTGTATATTTGTTATACAAACCTGTCAAAATTTGGTTCAGAGAGATATCTTGGTAGTTGGAATCACATGAATCATGATTTGATTCATGTGATTTGATGCAACTTCTCACTCTATAGATGCAGATTGCATAGAGTTTCATTTTATCACTTGAGATGCATGTTGAATTGCTAGAACTGAACCAAATTGTAGGAATTTCAATTCTGTTGTGTTTCCAACAATATAGGAAGGGTATTTAGCCTAACAGCCAATGTGTGATGAAAAACCAAGTCAGTGTTGGTGGGTGTGACCACAATCTTGTGAGCAAAGGGGTCTGTGAAAATGGCTTCTGAAAAATGCTCACTGTCACACGCTACCCAAATGGGTGGACACTACGGACTACATGCCAGTAATTGGAACTTGGGATTGTGTTGATGCTCTGGGGATGATGAGCCTGTGGTGTAGGGTGGTTTGGCACCGGCGGTGAGGGTGGTTGGGGAAAAATAGAGTTTCTGTTGAAAAGTTTTAGTAATTCATGTTGAAAGAGAGAAAATTAAGTAACCCCCCACCCCCACCCCCACCCCCATCCCCCAAAAAAATAAAAATGATAATAATTAACGTACATATGAGGCAAATAAATTTGTTATGTGTACAAAATACAAATATATTTGTTATGTTCAGTATTGATCATGAATCTTATTACTCATGATATGTTTTGATTAATGGTTCACAAAATAGGTATACTGATTTGTGATTTGATTTACAGTTTGATAACCATGAGAGAAATCCCTTTCAACCCTTACGTGTTGTCCATATTTAGACAAGACATGCTGTCAGCCTATCACAATTCTTGTTTAATAGACAACTAGTATGGTTTTATGAATTACTTTTTGATAGAAAAAGAAATATTATTAGATTGGGAGGGGAGAGGATAAGATACCCACGAAACAAACTCACACAAAGCTGAAGGAAACAAAAAAAGCTAAAATCACCCATGAGAAGCCACAAAGCTAACACAGCCCAAAGAGTCAACAAAAGGGAACCCCCATAACATTAGTTCTCCTAGGAAGTTCTTTCCATTGTCCACCAAAAAACTTCACAAAAGGGGGAACACCTAATGCTAAAATAAAGTAATAAACTCAAAACAATGCTCTCACTTCGGTCTGAAGGTTTCAAATTTTCAATATCCGGACAAGAAGAGTTTCCTTTTCAGTACCAGCATTAATGAAGTTACGACCTATTGAAGACTATTCTATTCTTGTCCTCTCTGTTATAATGACAGCCTAATCTTCAAGGTCTCTCTGGACAAGCATTGGGAAGAAAGACTGAGAAACTGGATGATGTATGTGTGGGGTTAGGTGCTACATTTTTAATTCAAAATAATAGGTGTGAAGTTGTTTTAACTTTTAATAAAAGGTGTACATTGGTTCTTGTTTAGAAATATAGGGAACTATATGAGACATTGCTTTATTCTTATCTTGTCAAGATAACTTTATTTGTGTGAATGCTATCATATATAGGTACTGACTTGACCTCTGAGAGAGATGAGAGAGAGTGTTAGTGAGAGAAACACTGGGTGGGTGAGAGTTAGGAAAAGAAATAGGTACAGAGAGAATAACCCTGTTTTCAGGTCTGGACAGCAGCACGATTATGCAGGAGAACAACACCGAGATGGTAGCGGGAGGAGTAATTGGAGGGATGCAAAGATGTTTCATCTTTCTACTTTACCCATTTCCCTGAAGATATTGGGGAAAAGGAATTGTGGTTACAATTCAAAAGGTGGGGTGACGTTAGGGAGGTATATATTGCAAAAAATAGGAACAAGAGTGGTCGAAGGTATGGTTTTGCTCGTTTTAAAGCGGTCGGCGACGTCGGTCTTCTGGAGCGGCAACTGGATAGCCTGTTTATTGGGGGCTTAAAATTACACGCAAATATTCCCAAACATGGTAGATCTGGACAGAGGTCAATAACAGCTGGTGTGGGGTACCAAAAGGAGCAGAGGATGACTGGAGTGAAGCGTCATGGAAAAGAACAAGTTGATGAATGGTAGAGAACTACGCATTTGAAGACTAAAACTCCTTTTCAACACACTCCTTTCCATAATGCTCACCCTCAAAGAGTCTCATATGCACGTGCGGTTACCATGAACCACCATGCCCCTGTAAAGAGATGGACTCAAGCGCAGATGAAGCTGACACCTTCTCACTCGACTATACAACTAGTTGTCCCAATGGAGAGAAGAAGATGGTTCAACGATGCTTGGGTTGGTCGTTTGAAGAAGCTGACGGTGTTTGACAGACTAGAGGAAGAGCTTTTGTGGGATGGGGGAGAAGACATCAAGCCCAAATACTTGGGTAATGACATGGTGATACTTTCCGGACTTAGCGACGCAACAGCAGAGGAGTTATGCAAAGGTACAATACAAGGCAACATGTCTATGTTCCACTCTCTGGAAAAGTGGAGCCCATCGTTGAGGGTAGGATACAGGCTCGTGTGGGTACAGTGTTGGGGTATCCCACTCCACGCTTGGGAAATGGAGACCATCGGCAAACTTGTGGCAGCGGTGGGTGAACTGATGGATGTGGATGACAATACAGAGGACCTCCACCGCTTGGATAGAGCACGGGTCCTCATTAAGACACCACGACCCCCTCTGCTTAACCATAAGGTGATGGCATCTATTAATGGAGTAGAATACAGCATCACTATTGTCGAGGAGACTGGATTCAGTACCTGTAGATGCCACTATGGCCTCAATGGTTACTCGTCAGACGTGATAACGTCTGATGAAAGTGATTTAGACGAAAGCGAGTCATCCGAGGAGGTTACGGAGGAGGTTACGACGGTACCGGAAACGCCGGCGACAACATCGGCAGTGGCTGGGATGAGAGATGAAAATCACGAACACGCGGAAGGCCAACATGAGACTAGCGGTCTTTGCCCCGAGCAAGAACCGTTGGATAATAGCGATGCCCAGGAGTCCATGACGCAGGGGGATGGAAAGCAAACAATGGAACGGCCATGGCAGGACCTCGATCGAAGAGATGAGGATTGGGAGGTACGGGCATTAGGTGTGACAGCGGGAAAAGCAAACGCTGTTTACACTATTTGGGAGAAAGGAGAAAGCTCTGTACAAGCTTTTTGTAGGCTGGAGGATAGTACCAGTAATAGCAACGATAGCGGAAAAGGAGGGGACCAGCTTAAGTCAAAGAGCCCTGTAGCAGATGAGACGTTGATAAAAGCTGGGTCAAAGGGTCAGAACATGTGTAGGACCTACCCGAGACCCATAATTTGTGGGGAAGGGTCACGAGATAAAGTTGGGATGGTGGGTTTCAACTATAATGGGCCTACCCAAAATTGAAAGTTTACTCAAGAAGTAAAGGGTGCAAAAAGAAGGAAGTAGATAAAAACAGTCCTATGTCTAACATTGGGCTAGGCCCAGAACAATGTACAGACAAAGTAACTCAGCTGTTTACCTCTGGTTTCGAAAAATCCCCTACAGTGGAAGGCAGCAATGGTCTGAAGGATTTAGTAGATGGGGGAGGAAGGCCAACTAAATTTCTCTCTGTTGGCAAGGAGGTAAGGAGTCCTATGAACGCAGTATGGGACAAACAACCTGATAAGGAATGGGCTTTGGCAACTATGCTGGGTACAAGCTGTATTAATCAGGATGCTATGATTAAGATGATGAATGACTTGGAAGAAAGAGATAGGAATGAGGTCCTCATGAAGGGTATTAGGGAGGTTTGTGATGAAGATCTTATCATATAATGTAAGAGGGCTGGGGAGGGGAATAAAATGGGCATCTATTAGGAAAATGGTCCATAGAGAGAGGGTGGATATGTTATGTTTACAAGAAACCAAAAAAGAAACAATAGACAGAACGGTGTACCAAGCAATTTGGGGTGATGGTGATGTCAGCTGGGTGTTTCAACCAGCTGATAATAGTGCTGGAGGATTACTGTGTGTATGGAGCGGGGATGCTTTTAAAATTGAAAAGAAGGTACTGGGAAAGGGGTTTGTATATCTGGAAGGGATATGGGCTGCAGCTGGTGCCAGAGTTTGTATTGTGAATGTCTATTCACCGTGTGAGTCAGCTGCGAAAAGGATTTTTTGGGAGGAGATTAGCCAACTGCGACGTGGAAATTTAGGGGGCCTTTGGTGTGTCATAGGAGACTTTAATCAGATCAGAAAGCAATCGGAAAGAATGGGTATATGTCACAGAAATTCAGACGCTGGATTAATAAGAGAATTCAATGAATGGATTGCAGAGTTGGAAATTGAAGAGGCGCCAAGCATTGGGAGAAAATTTACTTGGTATCGACCTATTGGGACTGCAAAAAGTAGGTTGGACAGAGCTTTTGTTTCTATGCATTGGCTGGTGAAATGGCAAGGCACAATTCAGCTTACTCTAGACCGTAACTTCTCAGATCACTGCCCCATTCTGCTGAGAGTGTCTTCTGCCGATTGGGGCCCAAAACCTTTTAGGGTGATGGACTGTTGGTTTGGCGATAAATCATTTAGAAAGGTGGTTACAGAAGGTTGGAATTCAAGCATAATTCCTGGTTGGGGTGGTTATGTGCTAAAAGAAAAAATTAAGAGAATGAAACAGATCCTTAAAATATGGAATAAACAGCATTATGGTGATCCCCAGAAAAGATTAGCAACTGCAGAGATGGAGCTCAACAAGTTAGAGGTGGAAGGTGATACAAGACAGCTAGATGAGGCAGAAATCAACAAGAGAAAACATCTGCAGGTAGAAGTGTGGGAGGCAGCACTTTCACATGCTTCAGTCCTTAGGCAGAAGGCAAGGACAAGATGGATCAAGGGTGCCTAAGCAGATGTCGGACAAATTGACGAGGTTGCAGAGAAGGTTTTTATGGGGTGGTGAGGAGGATAAGGAGAAGATTGCTTGGGTGAGGTGGTCCGAAGTGTGTCAATCAAAGGAGAATGGAGGTTTGGGTATTAGGGACATTGGGAAGTTTAATCTAGCTTTGCTTGGAAAGTGGAGGTGGAACCTTTTTCATAATCATGGGGAACTATGGGCAAAGGTATTGGAATCAAAGTATGGCGGCTGGAGGGCGTTGGATGAATCAAGAAGAACTAGCTGTGAGTCAATTTGGTGGAGGGACCTGACTAGTATTTGTAGATTAAATGTTGAGGAGGGGTGGTTTAGAAACCATGTTAAGTGGAGAATAGGGTGTGGGTCTAGGGTGTTATTTTGGGAGGATGATTGGAGGGAGGCCGGGGTCACACTGAAGATGAAGTACCCTAGACTATTTCTAATCTCCCAACAGCAGATGAATAGTGTCCAACAGATGGGGTTTTTTTCCAATAAAGGTTGGGAGTGGAAGTTTAGGTGGAGGAGGTGTTTCATGGAGGGCGAGGTAGAAGCAGCTATAAGATTTATAGAAGAGCTACAAGATATACAGCCACATGCCCAGCTGCAGGATTCTTGGAGCTGGGAGGACGATCCGAGTGGGACATACACGGTGGGAAGTGCATATAGACTGCTGACTAAGGAGGCAAATTTTCAGAATCAAGAGATGGTGTTCAAAGACATGTGGAAGCTAAAAGTTCCTAGCAAAGTATCGTGCTTTGCTTGGAGACTTTTGAGGGACTGTTTACCTACTAAAAAGAATCTAAGCAGAAGGGATGCAATACTACTTGATAACAGATGCCCTTTCTGCTTGGATGCTGAAGTGGATGCGTCACATATCTTTTTCAGTTGTCCTAAGGTTCTGCCGCTATGGTGGGAGTCGATGAGCTGGATAAATATTCATCGGGTATTCCCGATAAAACCAAAACAACATTTCCTTCAGCACGCATATTGTGATATCAATGGTCTTATGATTAAGAGATGGCAGATTTGGTGGTTAGCCCTATCATGGTGCATTTGGCATCATAGGAATCAGATTGTGTTCCATAATGCGTGCTTTAATGGACAAAAGTTGATGGAGGACGCATTAATTTTCTGCTGGTCTTGGCTTTCTACCCTTGAGAAAGGATTTTCTATTCCTTTCCACTTTTGGTCTAGCAATATTAAGGAGGGTTTTTGTATTTTAGGGAGGGTATAACAGAAATATCATTTTCTGGTGGGACATGAGCCTATCTTCAGCAAGATCTTTGGCTATCTAATCCATGCTCTCTGCATGTATTAGCAAGCCACGGTTTTGGTCTGTTTTGTTTGGTAGGTTGTGAATTTTCATATGTTATACTTGTAACTTCTCATTTACATATATATAATATATTATTTTTGCTGAGCAAAAAAAAAAAAAAAAATTCTTATCTTGTCAAGCAAATTATGTTGTTAAGTTGTTTCCACTTTTTATGTGAAGCAACTTGAGCTGAGAATTAGGTGGCTCAAATTGGGGAATAGTTGCATGTTTATTTAATTATTTCCACCATCCAAGTGCTTAACAATAATAAGTTGTACTTGATTATTTATATATCGAATCGGAAGTCCTGAAGAAGTACCCGTTAGTGATGATTGAGCAATATCCTTTAACCATTTCAATGTACATTATTATATAGCTAATTGTTAATAGTTATTTATAAGCGGTGCCCACCTAGTCGTTTTATGTCAGGTGTCTGTTCATATTCTGGGCATTATTTATTGTATTAGGATATAGGATATATGGATTGTTGGACCTTATATCTTTTTTGGCACCTCACTGCCTTACATGTAAATATTACCACATCTTTATCTATTTGCTCAGGACCTAGCCAAGGAATGATAAGCCCATCTCCCATTGTTTATGCTGGTTTATTTGCACCTTGTGATAGGTAGTAGGCATGTATTGTTACAATACTTAAATGTTGCATATCAAAAGATGAGTTGGAGAACAGCTAGCAGTTGGAAATACTATCTCCAGTCTTATATAAAGAAACAAAAGGCAATATTTTCTTGGTCCTAATTATAAGAAACATAGGCTTCTTTTTTGCTAAATTTCCTTTTTACCCCTAATTAATTGTGAGGTCTATTAATGATTACACTTATTTCTCCATGAAAGTGAGTGCATTTATTGAGCTGTCAACAAAAGAAGATATACTCATTGGTTGAAAAATTATCTTTTGAAAAATAATCACCTCTTAAATCATTAATATAATGAGTATTCTTGAAATAAAATTAAAATTTATGACAAATTAACTAATCTAACCACTTGTATTTGTCTTAATGAATTGGGTAATTGTTTCTTATATATAGGACCGGAGGTAGTATTAGACAGTTGGACAGGGCTTTTTAAAGATTACTCATTTTTTTGTTGATTTCATGAATGTATGACTCTAGGTCTTTGGGGACCAGATATTTAATTTTAATGCTTCATATTCTCCCTCATTTATTTCCTGAGTATTGACTTAACAGGTAAAGAGACTGCTGAGCAGATTCAACAATCATACTCGGCCTTTCCTTTGTCAAGTTCCTCATCTCAAGAACCCCATGTGCAACCATCAATGCATGCACCACCTTTTGCGTCTGGCAGCCACTCAGTTGACTCTGCTATCAGTCTTGCTGATCAACCATTAGATTTTGCACCTAGGTTTAATCGTGATAGTGACTTGCAAATGCAATCAACTTATAATCATCATGATTCCAGCTCTTCAATGAATAATTGGGCTTCTCCAGTGGCACCTGGTGTTGGTTATCCACCAATACCACCTATTCTTTCTTCTGGGCAACAGGTTTTAATTTTGAAACGTTTTGTTTTCCTAGTCACTAATGCTTATTATAATGCTCTTGACACTTGGTTAATTTAGCAGCATGACCGTTCTATCACCACTCCTGGTCATGTGGCACCACCATTTGGAAGGTTTCCTGGACCTGGCCTCCCTTCAACCATACCACCAACTGGTGCACCCTTTACTCTTAGCACAGGAACTACAATTCATCCTACTGTGGCTTTCTCTACTGATGCGTATGGGGTATCTGGTATTCCTGATCGTCCTAAGAAGGTGAGTTAATGCTTGGATATATATATATATATATATATATATATATATATAT
>PYAF01000690.1:354106-367151 GCA_007407185.1 Glycine tomentella | reverse complement strand
GGAAGGTTTCCTGGACCTGGCCTCCCTTCAACCATACCACCAACTGGTGCACCCTTTACTCTTAGCACAGGAACTACAATTCATCCTACTGTGGCTTTCTCTACTGATGCGTATGGGGTATCTGGTATTCCTGATCGTCCTAAGAAGGTGAGTTAATGCTTGGATATATATATATATATATATATATATATATATATATGCGCCATCAAAACTGTTGCTAAGGTTAATGCTTGGATAGATATATGCCATCAAAACTCATTTTGCTGTTATTTTTCAGGCTTCAGTCCCTAACTGGCTGAAAGATGAAATAAAGAAAAAAGTCATCCCTGCTCCTGCAGAGAATCTGAAGGAGGAAACATTTGTAAATGATGGCATTGACAAATCGTATGCGAGAGGTGATGAGGCAGATAGTAAAAGCATTGATTCGTCTAGATCAGCTGAGGATGAAGAAGATGAAGAGGTTTCATTTTATAATATTAAAGTTTGTGTCCACAGTAAATTAAATACCATTATAATTTTTAATTCAGTATGATGTATTTCATATGTAGGATCAAGTTGAAGCAGCTAGAACTGCAGCAATCAACCTAGAAATAAAAAGAGTTCTGACTGATGTTCTTTTGAAGGTAACCATTGTTTAAAATGTGCATTATTTATCTTATTTATATCAGTGTACTGGATGTAGCAGAAAAATAAATATACTGTAGTTCTAATTACAGCTTCTTCTTAGGTTACTGATGAATTGTTTGATGAAATTGCAACCAAAGTTCTTACTGAAGATGATCTTACTGCTGAAGGTAATTAATCATCTGATGCCGTCTCATTTTCTCTTAAATTGTATCTATTAATCTATATACATGATTTTATTCTGACAATCGAGTATTAAATATTTTAGGTTATAACAATGTGTTTTCTGTAGTGGGTCACAAGGTTGCCACCTCAAACCAAAAGGCATCAGCATCTCCTCCCTCAGCTACAGTTCCTAAGGCATCTGCAAAAGTTTTCGTTCCAATCAAAGAGAAGGTAGAAAATGATGATGCCAGTGAAAAATCTAATTCCAGCTCTCCTGGAGATGTTTTAGGTCTTGGAAATTATGGTTCTGATGCTGATGATGGAGACAATGAAATTGAGAGTTCCAGTGTTCCAACACCTGCAAAAGATGCTGGCTATCAGTCTGGGATTAAGAAACCTTTGTCAGATACACATGATCTATCTGTTAATGGCATTTCACAACTTGATGAGCATGGTATAAGTGAAACTGATTTGGTGAATAATCAGGTCACAACTATCTCTTTACCATCCAGAAGTAGCAATGGTGCTGCTACTGATCAGTTGCATGATGACAAGGTGATCAAGGAATCCAATCATTCACATTCTTCCAAGGTGGTGTCTGAAGATCTGAGGGATAATGGGCTGAATTCCATTGAAAGAAACCATGATAGATTTCATGGTTTTAGTTCTAAAGATACTTCAGGGATACCACGATCTGAACTGCCTGGAAAGAACGTTAGTGTGGAAAAAGCAACAGATGATCATTCAGGTAGGGAAAGCAGAAAAAAATCCCAAAAAAATGATCAACCTGACAGGAGTACTTCTGAGAAAGACTTTGTAAAGGAGGTACACAGTAGTAAGACTAAGATAGATGAAAAAGGTAATGAGAATCAAAGAAGAAAGGATGAAAGGAATCAGAAAAGGGACAAAACAGATTATGGCAGTGAGGCAAAAGAAAGAGTGAAACAGCACAGGGAGAAGGCAAAGGAATCAGACTCAAGGAAAAGATCCTCTCATGTTGATGTCAAGGATGATAAAAAGGAAGCAGAAAAATCCCATAGAGGTAGTGCCACTGACGATACTAGCCGGAAAAGGGAGCATGCAAAGGATAAGGGGGAGCATAAATCAAGGCAAAAAGATGCAAGTAATCATGACAGGCATAGAAGAAGACGTTCATCTTCAGTAAGCAGTAGAGGTAGAACGAAGAAGGATTCTATTAATCATGCTGGTGATTCAAGTGGTGAAGGATCAGATGGCACAAAAAGGTTTAAAACAAATTCCATTGGAACCTAATTGTCTGGTTGTCATATGTAGTGTCTCATATCATTTTTGTAATGCAGGAAGCTGCATTCAAGAAAGCGTGACTTATCACCGTCTCCAGTCAGATCTAAAAGAAGGTATTGTTATTAAGAGATTCTTACATTGTTCAGGTTTGGAATATTGAAGTTTGGGTGTTTCAGAACATCTTGCAGATGTTTAGATGAGTTGTTTGTGTTTATGGGCTATAGCAATATCTTTCTTCCTGTTCAGATATATATGTATGTATGTATATGTATATCAATATGTGCGTGCACAGGGGTGTGTGTGTGTAAAATACATTTACCATCATAGTAACTCTCACATCGTTAATTTTCTGGTTATTAATAGAACCTTGGTGGTTAAATACAAAGAGTTTTTCTTAGCATAAGTGCAAAGTTGAGTCTTAAATGATGATACTAGTCATACTACCAGCTTTTCTATAATTTCCTTTAACGATTTCAGCTCTAGGTCTATCTTCTCACGACTTTAGGTGGGAGGCTTAATTGCTACCCTCAATCTTGTCACTGAAGCTCTTTCTTGCTATCTCAAAAGGCCAGAAAGTTCTATATTTATTTCTGCATTATTTTTGGACTTTGGCCATCTAACATTTTTTATGTATTTTTTATTCACTTGTTTGGGTGATAAGATTTTTTTGGTCTTATTGTATACCAATATTTTTTTGCAATATTATGATAGTTAACTAAATGTGTGTTTGACTGTTTGTGTAGGTTGTAGGTATTTTTCTGATACATTATGTATGATCAGTTTTATCTTTGCTGGGCAAGCTTCCATTATTTACAAGATTACGTCTGCCTTGGTTCAACTTATGAGATTACTGTTACTAAAGTTGCCTGCAAGTTTGAAAATAGAACTACTGATATTTTTGTTTTTTCTACGGTATGGTAGTTGACTTATTTTTAACCTTGTTTCTGTGAGAAAACATATTTATCCTATGACTTTTCGCAGTTTGAGGATTCTGAAGCTGATACCATGCCACAGATTCAATCATTTGGGTCTTTTTTTTGTTGAAGTTAAATTGTCTTATTGTGTGCTATATTGAATGTTTTTCATAATGTTCAAGTTTGTAGTAATAATCACATTTTCATGCATCTTTTGTCTACTCTGTGATCTATCAATTATCCATCTGCAATATATTATAAGACACAATAGAAGAGCAAGAAACTTTAGATTTTGTGCAAAAAATTGTTGCACTTGTTTATTCATAATTGTTAGGATATCTGTACCCTGAATCTAAGATATGTAGGTACATATGTAGTTACTGGTAAACGTTTGTTTGATTCTGATCATACACATTAGAAACAAATAGGATTTATTGTAATAGGCTTCTTCCAATGGAGTGTTGACACTCTACCAGGTTGAGTTGTATTTATAAACTTTTGTATACTTTAAACTCACCAAGTCAGTACGGTGGTTTCATTTTTAGACAACTTTCGCGGTCTCCTCATAGCAAGCGTTCTCAGCGCAGGCATTCTCCCTATACTTCTCTTGATTCTTCCAGGTTTGTTGCCATAGAGTTTTTCAAGATTAAGATTTATGTTTTTCAGACAAACTTCCATCATCATATAAGATTAAGTTGCACAGGTGAATTTGTCAGGCTTCATATTTACGTTACAATGGTGCCTTCTTTTTTACTGGAACCCTTTTATGCAGGGGAAGGAGGTCAAGATCCAGATCACCTGTTCGGCGGCAGAGATGAATGGATGGGGACAGAGATGGTTGACTTTGCATCTACGGGGTTCATTCAAGAGAACATAAATTTGGAGGCGTAGGGCGAAGCTTGTGATGTTTGGTCTTCAAGGGAATTTTGATTAAAAATTAATAGTGGTGATTTTTCCCATTTTTGTAGGTTCAATATAATGATACTGTTATTTTCCTGGTTTGCTACTGTTCTTTAGGCAGGGTTGGACTTGTGCTGTAATATGTTTTGATGTAAAAAAAGAAACGGAAAAATCGATAGCTTCTTTCATTAGAAATCCAGTATGTACTTAAATCCCATTAATATCATAATTCGTAATGACAAATTCATAAATGGCTAATCCTATTTTTGCTGGATGTGTTAGCTGACTGATTCAGATAAAGTTTAATAAAGTAATATGCTGTCCATTTTTCTTGTGTTCTTTCCCTTTCCTTTTCCACCTCTACCCATGTCACGTAAATACCGAATAGACGAGTTGAATGGAGAATCATCTATGCCACATATCCCATGCAAAAAATTATCTTAGATCAGGTTATTGATGTTAGTGTAACAGGTACAAATGTGAATGTCTGTGTTGGTTTACTTGAGTTGCGTTAAAGTGAATGGCAATACACGTTTCTACTGTGTCTCTTAGCTTATTGACTAAAAGACGTTATGCATCTTGTCACGGGCACATTCTGTGCTATTATTGATTTTTGTGTTATTGCCTTTCCCGAGTATGAAACTTCTGATGTAAATTTTGTAACTCATCTTGAGGCAGTTTTAGAAGAAATCTTGCAATTTTTTCAGGAAACGAAGTTACAACTTACAAGATTTCTCCTCTATAAAGGTTTAGGTAGAAAAGTTTGGTGCTGGGTAAGCAGTATAGCAATAATTGTATTATCATTTTTCGAGTGACGTGTCAATAATTGCGAATGAGAGTCACGATTTAGTATATTTGGTTGCTTTCTATGCTGTTAGCATTATTGATTTTTTAAATAAGGTGTGACATTGATTGCTAGATAACTTTGTTTCCTAATCAGATGGTTATGGGTTTGATTCTTGATCTATGTATGAAAATATATCCGGAAAAATCAATTCTTTAAATGAATTTCAATATTTTAGGAGATTAGTCCTTGATTTTCAGCCAAAGGATCTTCTGATTATAAAAAAAAAAAAAAAAAAACATTATTGATTTTTTCTTACAGTTAGAATATTGATCTTTAGATCTTATTCCTTAATCAATTCTGAAATCATTATGGTCATTATATTTAAGCTATGTCAATAATCGGCAAAATTCAATTGTATACACGAGTATATTTGTCAAGTCATTCTGGTTAATTTATAATTTATTTGATTAACTTATTATAAACTTGTTTAACGAAAATAGAAGTATCTGATAGTAGTGTTTAAAATTATAATTTTTTTTTCATTTCACCTTTAATATTTTAATAAAATTTCTCATTTGCCATTTTCATTAACATTTGTTGATGATGAACATTTATTCGAAGAATAGAAGTATTTTGATTCTCAAATAGATGATTTTTCACTGTGGCTCTAACCAATAAATATATTTCTATTTGTGGGACTTGTAATTAAACAATAAATTGATTTTAAAGAAGGGTAAATAGCCATTTTTATCCTTGAGTCCCCGAAAGTGAAAAAAGTACGAAAAATTCATTCATCTGTTACCTTTCGTCCGTTATCATTAATGAAAGAGCCTACGTGACATATTTATGGACGAATTTGTTAGCGTTCTACTTAAAATATAATTTAATCTTCATCTTCTCCCTTTTTATAATCGTTGCAAGCATAACATTATAAAAAACATTTAAAAAATGAAAGCAAGCAAAAGTTAGAATAAACATAATAATAAGTATAATATTGACTAATAAGTATAATATGTCTAGAAATTTCTATTATGACAATATTAGATAGTGACAAAATCAAGGTGAATCTCATTTTTTGTAAAGCTTAACTTAATGGTTGTGTATTTTAATTTGTTTGAGTCTCATATTTTGGATAATGTATTGTTTCATATTTTTGCTTTAAAATTTCTAATGTGAAAGTACCTTACCCAAAATATGAGACTCAAACAAAAATGTACATCCATTAAGTTAATTCTTACAAAAAAATGAGACTCAACTTGATTTTGTTACTATCTAATGCTGTTACAATAAAAATTTCAAAGTAACAGACAAATTATGCTTAATAGTTAATATTATGCTTATTATTATATTTTTTCTAACTTATGTTTGTTTTCCTAATTTTTTAAGTGTTTATTGTTATTTTATGCTTGCAATAATTAAAAAGGGAGAAGATGCATATTAAATTATATTTTGAGTAGAACACTGACAAATTTGACCCTGAATGTGTAGAACGCTAATAAATTCGTCCTTGAATGTGTCACGTAAGCTCTTTCATTAACTATAACGGACGGAAGTTAACATATGAATGAATTTGTCACACTTTTTTCACTTTCAAGGACAAAAAATTGAATTTTCATCTTTTGATGACGAATTTATCTATGCTCTATACATTTTGTTACGGATAGTAGAAGATAGGCCCAATTAGAAAAAAAAGTCTATTTATGACCAAGTCAATCCACCTTCTCAGCCAATACCAGTGACCAGAATGTGTTCTCAACTACTTCAAGTCAGTAACCGAATATCTCGGTCAAGATCGTGGGGGCATCTCTTCACCCACAACTTCACAGGTTTGTATCTATAAATAAAGTTACATCCAGAGAATAAGGTACACACATTCTGACTCTTTCTTTTCCATTCACATAGAGCACACACTGCACGCCAATTGTGTCGTGTATTCTTTCTGCTGTGATCTTCATCCCTAGGGAGTTTTGTTGATTTGAGGGGGAGTTACTTGAAGCCTAAAGAGATTTGAAGACAAGGAAGTGTTTTGGACTTTCAACATGTTTGAAGAATTGAAGAAAAACTTGTGATCAAATGTAAAAGGAAGGAAGTTTTCTGATGACCCAAGTCATTGCATTCATATCATTCATAAGCTTAAGAATTAAATCACAAGGCATTAGGAAATTATTTTGAATCTTGAAATAAACTAAGTGTTTTTGGAAAAATAGCATTTCACTGGTTTAATCGATTATATTAAGCAAAGAATCGATTATTTTGTTCTTGTTGCTTTCTGGAAAATTCTCAAGAACAGTTTAATCGATTACTTTATCGGATTAATCGATTATTTCAACTTAGTATATACATAATCTGCCTTTGTGTCCTTTTTAATCGATTACTACTGAGTTGTAATCGATTACATTACTCATACAGAAAATATCATCACTATGGTGTAATCGATTACCATTTATTATAATCGATTACTTAGTTCAAAGCATGTTTTTATAATGTCTGCTTTAATCGATTACCAATTATTGTAATCGATTACATAGTACAAATACATTTTTCAATGTGCCTGCTTTAATCGACTACACATCAGGATAATCGATTAAATTGCTCATTGTTGTTACCCAGAATCTTTATGAACACTTTAATCGATTATAGGAGCGTGTGTAATCGATTACATATGCTAATTAATCGATTACAGGAGCGTATTTAATTGATTACAAGCGGTTACAAAAATCTTTATAAATAGAATCCTTGCTCAGCTGTTTTCCTAACTCGAGTAATTCGTATTCTGAGCATTCTAAGGCATTCTAAACATTCACAAAGTGATTTTTCTGGGCTCACTAAGTTCTTGCTTCCATGAAACTCGTATGGGTCTAAGGGATTGAGTGAAGCAAGCTTTCTCTTTTCAAAATTTAAGGAAAGCCATGTTCTGAGTTTGTTATTTGCATTCAACCTGGTAATTTCATTCTTATGCATATCATCTTTGGATCATCAGGTGATTTCTTTCCTTACTCTTTGAATTTGTAATTCTCTGTTAGAATTGTATTTGTTTTTCTATTGTAAATTGGTTTCTTGCATGAAACTAGAGATAGTGTTTCTCTAGGTGTTGCTGAGTAGTGTTCTCAGTTTGGTTTTGGCTTCTAAGGGTCTAATAGTGTTTTAGACTTCTGAACTTTATCTAAGGTTGATAAAGAGAAGCTTGTATTTTCTTGTAAGAATATTATTTGCAATAGTGGAACTCTACTCTAGTGTTGAGTAGAAGAAAACTGGATGTAGCTTCATAGTGTTTGAAGAAAACCAGTATAATTCTTGTGTGTTCATTTACTTCTACATATTAATTATCTCCTTTGTGAATTATTATTTACTCTTGGTTCTTGAAGCATTACATCTCTTGGGTTGATCTTTGGATAAAGGTTCTTGGTTTCTAAAGTGATAAAGATCCATTAAGGGAAAAACTCTGATTTTGTTTAATAAATTTTAAATTACCAAGCCTAACCAATTCACCCCCTCTTGGTTAAGTGTGAAGTGTTCCTATATTTTACAATTGGCATCAAGAGCTAGGTCTTGTAAGATACTCAAGATCATTTTTTCAAAATGAATACTTCATAAATAACCTTCAAGGAAGGTGCATCTTTAAACAGACCTCCTTTGTTTGAGGGGGAGCATTTCAGCTTTTGGAAAAATAGAATGAAGATCTTTATTCAATCCAATGATCCAGGAGCATGGAATGCCATAGAAAAGGGTCCTAGGGTGCCCATCAAGGTAGTAGACAATAACATAATTCCCAAAGATTGGGATGAGATGAATGATGATGAGAAAAGAATTGTTCAATATGATTTCAAAGCAAAGAACATGATAACTTCTGCCCTTTCTTCTGATGAATTTTTCAGAACTGTTAGATGTACAAGTGCCAAAGAAATGTGGGAGATGCTTGAAATCACCCATGAAGAAACTGAGGAAGTAAGGAGATCAAGGAAGCACTCTTTGATTCATGAGTATAAAATGTTCAAAATGAATCAAAATGAAAGCATTTCTCAGCTTCAAACAAGATTCACACATATAGTGAATCACCTCTTGGGCCTTGGAAAAACATTTGATGTTGAAGAATTAAACATCAAGATTTTGAAGTGTCTCACTAGAGCTTGGCAACCAAAAGTGACAACCATCAAGGAATCCAAAGACCTTTCAAAAATGACCATGGCTACCCTCTTTGGTAAGTTGCTTGAATATGAGTTTGAATTATCACAACTAACCTTTGGTGAAGATGCAGAAAGAAAAAGCAAAGGAATAGCATTGAAAACTGTAGCTCCCAAGGCAGAAGAAGACAAAGACTCTAATGATGAAGAAGATGAGGAAAGCATGAACTTGATAGTGAAGAAGTTTAGCAAATTCCTAAAGAAAGACAAGGGCAAAAGGTTCACAAGAAACAACAAGAACAATTCCACCAACAACAGCTCTAGCAACAACAAGAAGATTGACAACAACTTTACTTGTTTTGAATATGGTAAACCTGGCCACATAAAATCAGAATGTTCAATCTTTTTGAAGAAGCAACAAGACAACAAAGGCAAGAAGGATATCAAGCCAAGAAGAGCATATATTGCTTGGAAGGATAATGAATCATCAACCTCTGAATCCTCTACTGAATTGGAAGAAGCCAACATATGTCTCACCTCAATTATCAATGAAGAAAATGATGATCTTCTGGATGAAGATGATGAGGTAAATTCAGAACTTGATCATGCTATTCATGCCTTTCAAGAAATGTATGAGGAAGCCCAAAAACTTGCAAAATCCAATAATAGGCTTAGAGGAAATCTTAGATGGCATATTGAAAAAATTACTGAATTGCAAAATGAGATTTGCAACTTGAAAGAAGAAAATGAAAAACTTGTTTCAAGTTACAAATTGAATGGATGTGTGTGTGCTTCTTTCTCTAGCAGTGTTGACAAGTATAATTTGCTTCAAAAGGATTTTATGAGTATAAACAAAGCCAAGGTGAAAAACATATGTTGCTTATGGCTAAAAACAGTGATTTGATTGATCTCTTGAGAAAGTTTTACAAGGGAAAATGCAACTTGGCTGAAATGCTAAGTGTGCAAAGATATGCTGGTGATACTTCTGGTTTGGGGTATAAATATGGTTCAAAATCAATGAGTAAAACAGTTTTTGTACCTCCAAAACAGAAGAATCAAAAGTGGCAAAGAAACTCAAGAGTTAATCAAAATTCTGGATTTAGAAAAAACTCCAAATCTGTCACTTGCAACTATTGTATGAAAAAGGGGCACACATCATTTAAATGCTATGCTAGGAGATTCTATGTGCCTAATGGTGATTGCATTTGGATTCCTAAAAGAAAGAAAAATACTAACCCTATGGACCCAACTTAAATTGGGTACCTCTTCCTTTGAAGTAATTTGTTTCTTTTGTAGGTATGTCTTAGAGCAAGCTCCTCTCTATAGTATCTTGATAGTGGATGCTCAAGACATATGACAGGTGATATGTCCTTACTCAAGAATCTTATTTTTAAAGATGGGGGCTATGTCACTTATGGAGACAACAACAAAGGAAAAATTATTGGTGAAGGTAGCAATTGGTGATAGCTTGAATACCAAAATAAGCAATGTACTCTATGTTGAGGGCTTGAAGCACAATCTACTTAGCATTAACCAATTATGTGACAAAGGCTATAAAATCTCCTTCAATCAAGATTGCTGTTTAATTTGTGATGGCAAGAGTGAAGAGGTAATCTACATAGGCAAAAGGAAAGGTAATGTTTACTTGCTATCAATAGACCATGCATTATTTCACAAAACTACATGCTTAATGAGTAAAATAGATGAAACATGGCTATGACATAGGAGAGCTAGTCATATTAATATGCATCACATAAATAAGCTCATTAAGAAGGACTTAGTCATTGGCTTACCAAAACTCAAATTTGAGAAGGACAAGCTATGTGATGCATGTCAAAAGGGGAAACAAACCAAAACATCTTTTCAAAGCAAAAACATTATTTCCACCTCTAGACCACTTGAACTTTTGCACATAGATTTATTTGGTCCTTCAAGAACTATGAGTTTAGGAGGCAATTACTATGGTTTGGTTATTGTGGATGATTACTCTAGATTCACTTGGACTTTGTTTTTGAAATCCAAGAGTGATGCTTTCCATTCTTTTAGAAAGCTAGCCAAACTTGTTCAAAATGAAAAAGAGAGTAAAATTGTCTCAATTAGAAGTGATCATGGTGGAGAATTCCAAAACGAACATTTTGAAAAATTCTGTGAGGAAAATGAGATTAACCACAATTTTTCAGCTCCAAGAACACCCCAACAAAATGGTGTTGTGGAGAGGAAAAACAGATCACTTGAAGAAGGTGCTAGAACACTTCTAAATGAGACAAATTTACCTAAATATTTTTGGACTGATGCAGTAAACACTGTTTGTTATACTTTAAATAGATTACTCATAAGACCTATTTTGAAGAAAACCCCTTATGAGTTGTATAAAGGAAGAAAACTCAATGTTTCTCACTTAAGAACATTTGGCTGCAAATGCTTTGTTTTAAATAATGGAAAGGAATCACTAGGAAAATTTGATGCAAAGGCTGATGAAGCCATTTTTCTTGGATATTCATTGCAAAGCAAGGCATATAGAGTTTTCAACAAAAGAACCATGTGCATAGAAGAATATGTCCATGTAATTTGTGATGAATCTAATCCCTCAAAAGAGGGAAAAGTTTGTGATGAAGATGCAGGTCAAATTGAAAAAAATATTCAGCTTGAGAAGATGTCCATAAATGAAAAGAATGAACCTAGTGCTGAAGAAGGTCCATCAACTCCAAGTCAAAGGCCTAAAGAGTGGAGAACCACAAGATATCTCTCACTAGATAATATCATTGGTGAAGTATCAAAGGGAGTCTCTACTAGATCCTCTCTTAGAAATTTATGTTGTGACATGGCTTTTGTTTCTCAAATTGAACCAAAAGATATCAACCATGCTTTGCAAGATGAACATTGGATGCATGCCATGCATGAAGAGTTAAATCAATTTAAAAGAAATGAAGTTTAGGAACTTGTTCCTAGACCTCCATCTATTAAGCCTATTGGTACAAAATGGGTTTTTAGAAACAAGCTGGATGAAAGTGGAATTATAGTCAGAAATAAAGCTAGATTGGTTGCAAAAGGTTACAACCAAGAGGAAGACATTGACTATGAGGAAACTTATGCTCCAGTTGCAAGATTGGAAGCTATTAGGCTACTACTTGCATATACATGCATAATGGGTTTCAAACTTTACTAAATGGATGTCAAAAGTGCTTTTTTAGATGGTTATATAGAGGAGGATATATATGTTGAACAACCTCCAGGATTTTCTGATTTCAAACATCCAAATTATGTTTTTAAACTTAAAAAAGCCCTCTATGGTCTGAAACAAGCCCCAAGATCATGGTATGAAAGATTGAGTAAGTTTCTCCTTAATCAATCTTTTGAAAGGGACAATGTTGACAAAACCTTGTTCATCAAAAAACAAATGGATGATATTTTATTGGTTCAAATTTATGTTGATGATATTATTTTTGGTTCAACTAATCAAAAACTTTGTAAAGAATTCTCTGCAGCTATGCAAAATGAGTTTGAGATGTCTATGATGGGAGAGTTAACATTCTTTCTAGGACTACAAGTTAAGCAATTGAAGAATGGAACTTTTATCAATCAATCTAAGTATTGCCTTGAAGTGGTTAAGAAGTTTGAAATGGAGAAAAGCAAAGATGCTGCAACTCCTATGGCTACCTCAATCTATCTTGACAAAGATGAAAAAGGGAAGGAAGTGAATGAATCCAAGTATAGAGGAATGATTGGCTCATTACTCTACTTGACAGCTAGTAGACTAGACATCATGCTAAGTGTTTGCTTGTGTGCAAGATACCAAGCAAATCCAAAAGAGTCTCACCTTATAGCAGTCAAGAGGATCATCAAATATCTCAAGGCAACACCCAAAGTTGGACTTTGGTATCCTAAAGGTGCATCTATAAACATTATTGGTTATTCAGATTCTGATTTTGCAGGATGTAAACTTGATAGGAAAAACTAGTGGAACTTGTAACCTCCTTGGAAGTTCACTTATTTCATGGCATTGCAAAAAACAAGCCTGTGTAGCTCTATCAACTGCAGAAGCTGAGTATATTTCAGCTGGTAGTTGCTGTGGACAAAGCCTTTGGCTCAAGCAACAATTGCAAGACTATGGAGTTAATCTAAAGGAGATACCATTACTTTGTGATAACACAAGTGCAATAAACATTTCAAAGAATCCTGTGATGCACTCAAGGACCAAGCACATTGAGATTAGACATCATTTCATAAGAGATCATGTGCAGAAAGGTAATATCAAGGTAGAATTTATTGAT
>PYAF01000690.1:292342-337156 GCA_007407185.1 Glycine tomentella | reverse complement strand
TGGTTTTTTCTTTTTCCGCTTCTGGAAGAGGGAGATCGAATAACCAAAAGGCAGATCGAGGAGGGACAGTTTTGCGGATATGTACTTCCTCCTCAGGAGAGAATTCATGGAAAAATGCTACGATGAAATTCAATATACAAAGTGAAAAAGGAAGAGACACGAAAATGAAAGAGGAAGAAGCAAAAATAGATGAAAGATAAACAAGATTCAGGAGCACATAAATCAGAAGCAATAGATGGAAGCCAAAATAAATTGCATATGGAAAATAAGCATGAAAGGGGAAATGTGAAATACCTGGAATGAAGGGGAAAGGCTGAAGAAATATGAATAGCAGAGATGGAAGCGAAGATGAAGAGGAAGAACGCAAACACGAGCAACAACCCAAGGGGTGAGTATTCAAAGGAATTGAATGAGGGAACAAAGAAGAAAATGCATATAAAGCCAAAAAGGAAAATAACTGCCAAAATACAAAACGCTTGGAGTAGGTAACTGGCAGATGTGAAAAGACACAGGGATAAAAGCGTCAGAAGGAAATTATTAAAGCGTGCAAAGAAAGGATAGAGCATTAAATGATCGGGGTACGTGGCATTTCCAAAGACGAAAATGCTTTACTTCCCGATGGTCACAGCCAATCATTCACTGCTGAAAAGACAACAAAAGTGTAACATCCCGGGCGCTGACGAGGGCGGGGAGTGATCGCCGGTGCAGTGAGGCACGGACAAGGAGCGGCTCCTGGCAGGCTTCCAGCTGGAGGGGTACATAAATGAATCGAATACACACCCGAACGAGAGGGATCCAGAGGCTGTGCAGGTATGGGACTGTACGGTTGAGGATAACTTAAAGGATTTAATAGGTACTACCTATACTAACAAGGTGCATCTACTTTTCGGTAGCCCATAACATAAGAACTCCACAGTTAAGCGTGCTTGACTTGGAGCAATCTTGGGATGGGTGACCTCCTGGGAAGTTTCTCAGGAAGTATGTGAGTGAGGACAAAACACACTGAAAAGTCTTGTGTTTGTATGTAGGGACAGTCGTTGATCCTGCAAGTGGCTGGGCGTTACAAAAAGACCACTCGGCAATAGCCGAGAACCTTGCCCTAGACAAGCACTCTAAACCGGGCTAATCATCTCGGCACGGAACTGTTGGATTGAACTTAGAACGGGCCTATCAAACGATACATCCCGGTCATCCAGAATACTTGATAACCGGGCTGGGGGGCATCTGTTATGGATAGTAGAAGATATGCCCAATTAGAAAAGAAGCCCATTTATGACTAAGTCAATCCACCTCCTCAGCCAATACCAGTGACCAGAACGTGTTCTCAACTACTTCAAGTCAGTAATTGAATATCTCGGACAAGATCATGGAGGCATCTCTTCACCCACAACTTCACAGGTTTGTATCTATAAATAGAGTTACATCTAGAGAATAAGGTACACACATTCTGACTCTTTTTTTTTCATTCACATAGAGCACACACTGCACACCAATTGTGTCGTATATTCTTTCTGTTGTGACCTTCATCCCTGAAGAGTTTTTCTTCATAAATATTCTCAGAGAGAGAGCTTGATCCTATATTAATCCCCCAACAATCCTTTTTGGACATTCTCGTTCACCACAAACAGGAACATATTCAAAAACTAAAAATGATTATTTTTATCCTTTAAAGATCATTGACAAGAAAATAAAGGTGTTGAATTAAGAACTGGACGAGAACATACATTATCAATAGAACCTATGGCTATATCCATGATGATAGATGTGTATGGTTTTTCATATATGTATAGATGTTTCCAAAGAACCTACAGCTAAACAACTTGTGTAACTTTGCCGTCCAGCCACTAATCCACATTAAGTAGTACAAATCAAACTTTGTTAACATCATGTAGTATGGAACATGACAGTTTGACTAACTAGCTGACCTTTAATCAAGTAATAACAATCTTATATAGGGTTAAATATTTTTTTATTGCAATTTAGCATTTTGTTTTTTCATTTTCATCCATGTGTTTTTTTTCTTCATTTTAGTCTTTGTACAATTTGTTTATTTTGTTTTTCGTCCTTAAAACATTTTAGATAACACTTTAAACAATAAAAAAATGTTATCTAAAATGTTTTAAAGACGAAAAAAATATATATTTACAAAGATTAAAACATTTTTTTATAAGGATGAAAGTGAAAAAAAAAAAAACACTAAATTCTATGAACGAAAAAAATATTTAAGTCTATACTTTGAAATGGTCATATTTTGATACTTTCTTGGTAAAATCCCCCTAATTCAGTAGAGGGACAAACCATGGTTGTCACTTATCCGTGCTTTTGGTGAAGAAAGCACTATCCATAACCTAAGACTAAACAATTGATTATTGATTGTTGACTGCAATTAGGTAGCTTGCTAATTCTATGCATGTTGTTGGTTTAATTAACTACCTCAGCCTGTCTCCTTTACGTATGGATTTGGAAATGTCCACATGCCATTCGTGAATTCATGATGCATAAAAACCGGCAACGGCATTGAACCTCGTTAACTTCGATTTTACTCATGAAACGTTTTTTTATATCTTTAGTATCTATAACGAGTTTGACTCTTGACTAGTATCTTATTATCATCATATTCTTCTTCTTCTTTTCTTTCTATATTCAATTTAATTCTAGCCACTTTGGTGAAGACCTTGGAGGAAGCCAACGTGCTTTACGTCAAACTCCACATGTCTCAATAGTGGCTTAGTGGGTTTGTTAGAGTTGCATTTCTTTCTTTCAGGTAAAGCACCACTCTTCCTCTCTATCTTTTAACAATCCATGAAGAGTTTGTTTTTCTTATGAATAAATGTTAGTTATTTTTTGTTAACGGGTCGAGCCCATGGCCTTTCCCTCATTTCCTTCTCTCTTAACAACCAAGCCAACTTTATATCTCCACAACCCATAAGTTGACATAACAAGAACAAATTTTTCTCAGTAATACAACAAGCCATGAAGGTCCTTAAATTTTAATTTTAATTTTTTTTTTTTTTTTTTTTTTTTTTGCATTCTTTCAAAAGCCTTGTTTTCAAAGCATGCTAATCTTGTTGTACTTAATTTTCAGGGATCTCAGGTGGAGCTATGGTTAGTTTGGCTATCTGGGTTTGCCTTCATTGCTCTCTCTCTCTATGCCACTCAGAGATTACCTTCACTAAAGGATCACACTAGAACTTTCAAAAATGCTATCTTGGATTCCACAAGTCCTAGTAATAGTAATATTACCATATTCACAGCTCCTAAACCCTTTAAGGGCTCTATTAGGACCAGACAAACACTTGCTATTCGGTCATGGTTGGCTCTGTCTCCATATGTTACAGTTGTTTTGTTCAGTCAAGATCCTTCTGTTTCCTCTTTTGCAGATGCTTTTGATTCCAGGGTTTTAGTTGACACTAACATTGATTTCACGTAAGTAAATTGTCCCTCGTGCTACAGCATAGTATTCATCATTTGATACTCATTGCAGAATTTGCTACTCTGGTGGTTTTCTAGTTGGTATATTGCATTACTCAAGGTCATTAATTTGTTTGTTCTGTCTAAACCTCATACTGTTATCACTAAAGTTATATAAGTCACTTGCATATATTGATTTACTTTTTATGTTTAATTTTTATAGTAAAAATTCTTACATTGTCAATCAATTAGAAATCACCTTATAGATGCCTTGTAAAATAATTATTACAAAAATCTATTACGTTTAATTATATTGCAATCATGATTAGACGATAGAGTAAAATATTTTACTCTCCTTGTATATTCCAATTAAATTCTTTTTTTTATGTTATTGACCTAAGTGAAGAAAAGAATACAACATAAAGATTTTTTTAATAAATCTCATGTAAGACAAAGACCATCATCAAATGGTATCCTCTTTGTTTCCATAGATTATATACAATGCTGATAATAATAATGCATGGTGATGGAGTTTTTGGTGTTTGTCATGTAATTGATAAAATAAGCCATGTCATAGTTACCTAATGTACAAGGAAAGATCTAAATTACTTCTTTCTAATTATTATTTTTTATCCAGCTTCCTTGGTACTCCTTTTTTCCATTCCATGATTGCAAAATCACGCTCATACATATCAGAGATATCTGTCATCATTGATCCTGAAACCGTTATCCTTTCTGGATTCATCTCCACTCTAAACCATGTGTATCAACTTGACCATGATTGGCTTCTTGTTGCTTCGGCTCAAAATGTTTCTTCCTTTCCATTCCATTTGGATGAGTCTGGGAAACATTGGCAGACAGATAATAGGAAACGGATGAATGTCCAGGAGGTATGAAAAATTGAAAATCTTTCAAGGGTCTGAGAAATTACTCACTGAAAACACTTAACAAAAGTTCTTAGCCACACTCACTTTATATGCTCAAGAAAGCTATATTGAATTGTCCCTCTTCTTCAGCTGCAGAAAATACTTCAGCAGAATTGGCAGGGGAAACATTGTTGTTATTCAAGAATGCTCATGGTGTGGAACAACAAGGATGTGCCTCTACATAGTGGAGTTCTTCCTCCATTCTTGTACGGTAAGGGTACACACAACAATTGGCTGATTCATGAGGCCATGTCATCTGAGTTCAGATTTGTGTTTGATGCTAGTTTGACCATCACAAGTTTCTATCTGAATGAAGAGGATGATTTTAGTCCTACACATGGGAATTCTAGTGCTGTAGATATTGAAAATAGAAGTTGGGAGTACATTGGCAATTTCCACATAGGGGCAAACTATGGCTCATTCTTCTATAGTGAAGCAAATTTCACTAGCCTTGTCAAACTTTTGAAGTGTAATAAACAATACATTATGGTTGATACCAAGAAAAACATTGCTTATCCAATTGGACACCAAGGTGCAATGAACATGATGAAGGAAAAGGTTTTTCCATCTTGGTTAAAAAAAAATACAGTGTATTGCATCGATCGTCTGAACTCACATAACAAATCATTAGATTGCTCTGTGAAGGATCAGAGGAAAATTCCATCAACACTGAAGCTTCCATTCTCGTTAGAATCACTTCTTTCTATCACTTCAGACAAAACTAAAACAGTTATACTTACTGTTGCTGGATATAGCTACAAGGATATGCTCATGAGTTGGGTTTGCAGATTACGAAAACTTTCCATTGAAAATTTTGTTGTGTGTGCCCTTGATAAGGAAACTTCTCAATTCTCCATCTTGCAGGTATGTGCTATACTTCTCTTCCACAATAATATTTGTGGAAGTACTCATTTATTTATGATCAATAGCGATATATTAGTGGATATAGCAGCAAATTCTTATTAAGAGTGTTCTGTACAAGCTTCCAAATAATTTCGTTAACTCTCTAAAACACCTCTAGAGGAAAGTGAGATCCATAAATTTTCATTGTTTTGGATTTGGATACATTAGCCATGTTTACTAAGTGAAGTTTATGAAGAAATATAAGAAACGAAACTACCATAATGTTGCTAATGCATTTTTTTTATGGCCAAATGGAAAATTGTTAATGCATTTTATACGCACTACTAATGGTTCTTTAGTTCTACTTTGTTTTGATTGTCATTACCTATAAGTGCAATCATATTATCTGAATTGAATTTACCTTTCTCTGTTATGCTAGGGAATTCCCGTTTTCACAGATCCAATAGCTCCAAGTAACATCAGTTTTGATGACTGCCACTTTGGCACAAAGTGCTTCCAAAGGGTGACAAAGGTGAAGTCAAGAATTGTTCTGAAGATTCTCAAACTAGGTTACAATGTACTTCTGAGTGATGTTGATGTATACTGGTTCAAAAACCCAGTTCCCTTGCTTCACTCTTTGGGCCCCGCTGTTCTTGCTGCACAGTCTGATGAATACCAAAAACAAGGTGCTTATTTCACACTTGAAGTTCGTATTTTTCCAAAACTAGAAGCATAGAACAGTTAATAATATGATCTTAGTAATAAAAGTGTATAAACCTATCTGCTTAACCAGACTATAGCAAAATTTCTATTCGAAATTTATTCTGCATTTGAACAAAAAGTGTTGGAATAACGAGTAAAAACTATTACTTTTGATAGGAATGAGCCTGTTGAATAACATATAAGTGCGAACTATGAAGCACAAACTATGATACGGATACCTGACACAAACACTTCAATACAACTAATGTCTAAAATATAGGACACGAGAACACCGCAAACACACACAAAGAGAGAGACTCTAATGATATATTCATCTTTTTAAACCAACATTCTATGTTTTTTCTAGTGTTGAATTGTGTAAAGATATCCACTTAAGTGTTCAAGCCAACAAAAAGTCATTTTTAAATTGAAAACTTAATAAGAAGAGGTGTCAAAAACGTGTCCACAAACCTAATGTTTTAAGGTTTTGTGTTGAATGAAGATTTTCCCAGTGTTTCAACTATTCTTTTATTGTCATTTTGTGCAGGACCAATAAACCTACCTAGACGCTTAAACTCCGGCTTCTATTACGCTCATTCCGATTCTCAAACAATTGCAGCCATAGAGAAAGTTGTAAGACATGCAGAAACTTCAGGCTTATCAGAGCAGCCAAGCTTCTACGACACGTTATGTGGGAATGGAGGATCTAACCGTGTTGGTGACGATAAATGTGTGGAACCTGAAACAAACCTAACAGTACATTTCTTAGACAGAGACCTTTTCGTAAACGGTGCTTACCAAGACCTGTGGCGGGAAAAAAACGTCAAAGAAACATGTTTGAAGAAGGGTAGTTACATCATCCACAACAACTGGATCAGTGGGAGGCTCAAGAAACTTGAGCGCCAAGTCTTGTCTGGTTTATGGGAGTACGATCCCGGCACAAGAATGTGCCTAAGGTGTTCGCAATTGGCATGGCATGGTATCAAACAGTGATGTTAATTTTGAGGAAAGAGTTGATTCCTTCTTATCCATTCGATGAACTTCTTTTGTCCTCATTCAAATAAAATCCTTTGGTTTCCTTTTTGTTTGCACATGCCGACCTTAGGAAACTGAGAAGCTTCTATGCTGACTCTCTTTAAATTGTTTTGCTATGACAAGTGCGCATCCTCTACCCATTTTTAGCTTCTAAAAGAGATGGTGAAACAGAAACATTCAAAATGCATAACAACTCTGAGGTGCAGGCTATGCTGAAGCGTGTGGTTCACTCCTTAGGCCTGGTAGAGCAAAAAGAGAAGGATTCCAGAAGGAAGAACCGTTTGAGATGAAGCAAGGCTCCGCCGGAATTGTACTCGCCATCGAAGGACTTTGTTGTGAGGATAATTCATGCAGGTGGACATCAGGAGCTGTATACACATGCAGTTCCTGTGTCCAAGTTGATGAGAAAGTATCCGGGGATGTGTGTCACGCAGCCCGATGTGTTCAAAGTTCCTCATCAATCAGTGTTGTGGCATGAAGATGTTCTGGTGCCAGGCCACAAGTACATCTTGATCTCGTTTCGAGATGTCGATAAGCTGAAACGTATGCTCTTGGAGCAAGAGAGGAGCAAAGAGGCTAATGGAGTGGTGCTGGAAACAAAGACCAGGTCTCCTAATGGACACAAGGACAAAGTGAAAGTGTCAAATGGTGTAGTAGGCCATGAGGCACTGAAAGAGCCAAATGGAGTTGCAGGCCAAGGGATAAGTGTGTTTGTTGTCTCCCAAAGGAAAAGTGAAGAGTGTAGAGATGGTGGATACAGACATGGAAGGTTCTCTAGGTGAGGGAGGTGTAGAGGAATCATTTTTCTCTGCAAGGGACTTCTATGTCCCTAAGGAGAAGTCCACAAGCACAAGACCTTCAAGAAGAAAAGGACTAGAAGGGAAGAAGCCTTTTGTGGCACCTCTTCCAAAGACAAAACTATATAGGAGTTTGGGATGGCAACCCAGCCTTTTGTTGCAACTGTGAAGGAACTCTCTCCATGATTTTGAACTGGGTTTTCCTTTGTATAACTCTTGTTCTGCTATGAAACTTGAGTACCAACCAATTGCTGATTTTTCTTCATGGATCTAATAGATAGTTGTTGCATCATATTAATAAAATCAAAACACTATTCCCACTTTAATAGTACTGTTTTACTTATGCATAAGGAACTTTGGCATGTGTTAGATGCGACGACAAAAACAACAAAGCCTAATTTTACTAGATGAGGTTAGTTATATGAATTACATGACGTCATCTGATTATGTTTCTTCATAGGCAAATTCTAAGCCCAAGTTAAGGAGGAAGGTTGTGTTAGGCCTCCACGGTCAACGTAAAACTCGCCGTTATACCAAACATTAGATAGACGAAGAAAAAAAAAAAAAACTAAACCATTGGTAGCATTGTCATAACTTCTCACAGATCTGACAACACAAATGAAACTGAGTTATTCTCGTTACATAGAATCCAGATATCTCCATCGCATTTCATTTATTTATTTTATTAAATTTGTACTTTCATATTATCTTCAGACTTTTTTGTTTGTTTGCTCAATGCTCACATACTAATTCAGGCTCTGTTAATCGGATGAATTGCTATTACACGTTTTTCACATTTTACAGTGTTTCACAAAATTGGTCTAGATATTAAGAAACCTTATTGAATAAACAGGTCTAGACATTAAGAAACCTTGAATCTCACAGCTCTATATAGAAGAATGTTTCAACAAGTGGATATTAATATGGGGCAAAAAGGTTAAATGAATATGTTAATAAGTACAAACGCTGGCTTTTTACTTTTTACCAATAATATCGCTGAATCTGTAACCTTTTAAACATAACCAGGATTGCTAAGATTTTTTTTTTAACTTGGCTAGATAAAAGTAAAATGTCTAAAAATGCTGGAGCTGACAAATTCTCCACTCATTTCCTCGCTTATTAAGTTTCCATCCGAGAATAAATGAACATGAGCAATCACAGGCTTGACATCCGAACATAAAAGATTCATCCCTTGCCAACTGAGTTAAGATACCTGTGCTGCCACACCCCTCTTGTCCACTTTGTTCCTCAAACCAATCCTTTGAAAGATGGTGCCAGTAACTTGAATTAATCAAATACACAAGCTTTTCATATCTTGAATGCACCCTCATAAAATATAAGACAAAATCTTAGTCAAGATCCAAGTGTAGAGAACAGATAGAGTAGCACCAACTGGAATAGTGACTACCCATGAAGCCACAATCTCCTTCACAGTTTCTGATCTAACACTGTTAAATCCCCTTGCAAATCCAACTCCCATTACTGCACCTACTAGAGTATGGGTTGCGGAGATGGGTAGCCCCAGCTTTGAGGCAAACAGAACCACAGAGGCAGCAGCAAACTCAGCTGCAAATCCTCTTGTTGGTGTAAGTTCTGTTATCTTCTTTCCTATTGTAGCTATCACTCTATAACCCCACATCATAAGTCCTGCAACGATTCCAAATCCTCCCCAAGCAAGGACATCAGTTGGAATAATAATCTCAGTTCCCATGGCACTTCCTTGAAGAATAGCTAGTGCACCCGCCAACGGACCAATGGCGTTGGAGACATCGTTTCCACCATGAGCAAATGACATGAAACAGGCTGAGAGGACCTGCATGTAACCAAAGACTCCATAAACTATTTCCAGTTGAGCACCCTTCGGGCCAGCAATGTCGTCGAGGAATCCAATATTGTGGTGGTGGACAGTGTCTTCTTTTCGCTCAGGCTCTGGAGTACTTGACTTGACAAGAAGATGTCCAAGCTGTTTTCTTATGATTCTGTCTACCAGAAAAGCACCAACAGTTCCAGAGGCTAAAGCTTGGGCCAGAGCTAAAGGGAAACTCTTGCTAAGAGGGAATGCAACAAATGAAATCCCAGTTACACCCAGAAATACAGCAATTGGTGCCGCTGCAGCTGCTGCTAGACCGGGGTTAGGTGCACTGTACACAAACTGGAAGGGGGGAAAAGACATGAGCAGGAAGTTAACATATTATCCTGTTGACAATTTTAAATTTTGAAAATGGAAATTTCCACATAGCCTTCAAACTATAAATGTTTGGAAAAGTGTCCAGTGTTTGTTAATAATAAATTTTGAGCACAAATCATGCTAGTTTAATTTTGATGTACTCCTCATATAGACAAGCTTTACATTGTTCCAATGATGTATTGTCATATCCTTTTATAAGTTTGACAACTCATGTCATTAAACTCATTAAATGATGAGGTATTACATCATTTTGGATTGGATTTAAATCACCAGTCAAACTTTTGAGTCTCAATTTCTGTCCCATCAATGATAAGCTGACACATAATTAAGTATTTTTTCTTCAATTCTCAAACTGGCCCTTGTAAATCTCTAACCCCGGTCAGTTACTGTTTTTTTTTTTTTTTTTTTTATCGTGACAGGAGTAGTTTGAGAATTTAAGAAAAAAATACTTACTGACGTGCAGCTTCTTATTGGTGGGCTCAAAAGTGAGCCTCGTGATTTAAATCCGGATGAATGATTTTGGACTGAAAAAAGGCTTCTTTTTTTTTTTTTTTATGGTACATTTGATTAGATAGAAGGAAAATAAGAAATGAAAGAAATTTTTAAATTTTAAATGGAAAAGAAAATGAAAGAAAAAATGTTAGAACCCAGAAGACAGCTTGTTGGATTAAAGAGCTTATACCCTTCGAATGCATTTATAGACAAGAAAAGACACAGCTGCTCCCATTAGTGGTGAGACAATCCACGAAGAGATCACCCTGGCCAGTGAACCCCAGAAAACAGCTCCGGCACCTCCATAAGCTAGGCCAAACCCCACCATTGCTCCCACTATACAATGTGTAGTAGATACTGGCCAACCATAATATGATGCAAACTGTATAGTACAAAACAATAATCAGATGTTGAATCGAATTGGATTGTTTGAATGCATAAATAAAGCATAATTCTTTACTTATCTTTTGAACAAAACTATATAATATAAATTCAATGACCAAGTCAAGATAGTACTATATATATTATTATTATTATGACTCTGTTTGGATAAAGTTAGAAGTGTTTTTGAGAACTTTTTTATTAGAAATACTTCTAGCTTTGTATCCAAACAGGTTCCATATATATTGCTTCTTTCTATGCCTTTAGAATATTTTTGAGTATCAAACACCATTGTCAACATCTTGGGTATCCAAATTATTAATTTATGATTGGTTTGATTGAACCAATAAAATAAAATACCCAGACTCTGTTAGAAAAACCAATTGGTAATATATCTACCATCACCACTTCTATCATATCCATATATTTTACAGAAAACATTAAAGAAAAAATTCAGAAAATGAAGAAGTTATAACAAAAATACGTAGTATGTAATATTTGTCCTATATGTGCAAATCCAAATCGGGCAGATCTTTACTTTTGCATCTATTTTTCTCATTCAACAACATGGTAGCGGTACTATCCTCCGTGACTTATCTGGTGTGTTTCCTTCTTTGTCTACACCTCAGCCCGTTGATCACTCTTGACAACTCCTACTACTTATGAAGAGAGTTTTTAGAATGTACATTTGAGTCTAACTCATTTTTAAAAGTTCACAAGATAAGAGTTGTTTCCCACTTATATATTCTATTTTAATTTTATCCTTATTTCTATCTAATGTAAAACTTGAGTATTTTCCAATACAAGCATTGCCAGACATCCGGAGAACCTGCTTCAGTGTTTGTCATGCAATTTTTTTCTCACTGATGGATTACATCAGTGGCTTCTATTCCAACAGACGATTATTCCGGCGGCGGTGACTCTTTTCTCACAAATGAATCATATTAGTGGTGACTTCTTTTCTCCACTAACAATCATTCCGATAGTGACTGTTTTCCCGCAGATGAATCATATTCATGGTGCCAATTTTAGCCATATTTAGCACAAGTTTTCTCTCCCAACACTCATTAACCGCCACTGCCAATTTTAGCCAGGGAACTATCCAATGAGCAAACGTAACATTCTATTTCTATTTCCCTAACTTCAACCCACATTCCTATAGAGAATTCTCTCAATACCAGTCATCTTGAAATGCCGCAGGAATCATCCCAACATCACAAAGCCAGATTAAGATTCTTCTGAAGTGTTAATTGAAATTCTCTTTTTATTCCAAAAAATTAATTTTGATAACTGTCAACCATATAAAAGTCACCCCAGCTAGGTCTAATGCTTCAGAACTAATTATTATAAAAGTCAAACAATTTTTAAGTCCATGACAATCTCCCATAAAGCATGTTATAAAAAACTTTTACAGTGGTATTATCTCTAAACCTATATATAAGAAATAATTATCTAATTCATCAAAACTAATAAAAATAATTAGACTAGTTAATTTGTCATAAATTTTAATTTTATTGCAAGACTATCCATGGTTATTTTTGAAATTTTTTGTTTACTTTACCTGTAACCAAGTGCCAGCAGCGGCGAGAGAAGAGAGCAACCCGGCGAAGAGCAAAGAATCCTTCCCATTGAAGACGTTCGCGACGAGAATCCCCTTCTGCATCGTGCTGGTCACGTGCGCCCCCATCATCAACGCCCCGGAGAACTCGAGCACCGCCGCCGTCAGCACCGCTTGCCGGAGCGTGAGGGCGCCCGATCCCACCGACGTCCCCATCGCATTCGCCACGTCGTTGGCGCCGATGTTCCACGCCATGTAGAACCCGAACAGCAACGTGGCGTACGACAGCACCTTCGTCTTTAGAACCATGCCCTGCCCCAAAGAAGTCATGAACAACGGAAAAGTCAACACCGCCAATGCCATGCATATCGATATGGCAGAAGCCGTTCGAGACGATATGTTGAAGGCCTTCGCAATTCCCCCCAATTCATCGTTGCTTGGTGATGTTTCTGTTCCCTCCTTCTGATTCTCTTGTTCTTCTCCCTCAGCGAAAGATGAAAGCGTGGCGAAAGGGTAAGAAAGTTTGATGTTTCTGAACCTGAGAATGTTATTGAAAGGATAAGGCTTTGTTGTCGTTATTGGTTGTGATAAGAGAAAAGGTTTCTGAGAGTGAGAGTATCTGAGGAAGACATAAGGGGAAGTGGTTTTGGAGAGGTGGGTGTGAGAGTTGTGAGGGAAGGAGGTGTGTTTAGTTGAAGAGAAGCGACAAGAGGGATTCATGTTAGTTAATTAGTTAATTAAGCAAATGAAGAGTGATGTGAAAAGGGTGTATGTGTGTGTTTGTTTTGGAATCTGTGTGGGATTATTCAGGTAGATTCTTCTTGGGCATGGAGAAGTGAAGGTGGTGGTGGAGGAAGAAGGAGAAGGAGGGGAATGTGGAAGAGAGCATTGTGATGTGAGAGTGTGAGTTTTTGGATGCTTGCTTTGTTTGTTGTTGATGGAAATGAGTGGTGATTGGAGGGTCTCTGTGTTCTCACCAAATATATATCTAAAGCAACAAATATCAGTAAGAAATATTATGGTTCAAAATGGGAAATGAGAAATGAAATTCGGACACAACCATTATCCGGAGTGAAGTATGACATAGGCTGTCTCTGAGGCTGACACGTTTACAGATTGGCTTGCTCTTTTTGTTCCGTGTTTCTTTCCTTTTGTTGCCTGTTATTATTCCATTTCAACTTTTTTAGGAGAGGTTGTTTTTAAAGAATAGTATTGCATTTTGAAGAATTACATTCTCAAGAATATTATGGGTATTATGTTATATTCTTGGAAATATTATATTTGAAAATACTATTTCTATAATCATGTTTTTGTTAACATTTTAATAGAATAACAAAATTAATACAAACAAAAAATATAAAAGTATAAATTAATTAAAAATTATGTCATTGGAATAAATGTGAATAAATTATTTAAATACGATGTATGAACTTGTTTGGGTAAGCTTTTCTAGAAGCACTTCTAGAAGAAAAAAAATAAGAACAAAAATATGAGACGAGTTTCTCTATAAGTAAAAATAAGCTCTCCATTAGTTAATTTGTAGAAGCTCACTAACGTAGCTTCTCTAAAAGATGAGATGATATCTACAAATTAGCTAATAGAGAACTTATTTTTACTTATAGAAAAGTTCATCTCATTTTTTTCTTATTTTTTCTCTTCTAAAAATGCTTCTAGAGAAGCTAACATCCAAACATGTCCGTAATATAAGTACATAACATATTTACTTTGAACACACTTAAAAACTTCAAGTTTTATTAATAGGAGAAAATTTAAGTCTTACATTAATTAAAAATAATATCAAATTAGAATATATAAATAAAGAATAATTTTTATTTTATGAAGTAGTTTTGAAATTAAATTAAGTCTAAATCTATATATATTCAAAGTGACTTACTCTCATTCTAAAAACAAAAAAAAAAAAAAAAAAGTTTGTTGATTATTGTTTATGGTTTTACACACTCACACTTGTCCCTTTACCAACGGTGGTGCCGTCATTGGACCTTGCAACTCTGCCTGCATCCATGCTCCGTTGCGATCCGCGTGGCGCTGGCGGTGAAGGAGACTCTGGATTGCAACGAGATGTATGTAAGGTGGTTCGTGTTCGTGATGACGACACCTTGTTTGAGGAGGTGACAGCGATTCAAGAAGTTATTATTGCGTTGCTGAATTTGGTGTTGGATCTGTGTGGTTGTGATTCGTAAGAGGACCATGATCAATGGGTAGGTGAAGAGGAGGTTGCTGCCCAGATAGCCCTGTGATGGGGACATGGGAAGGTAGATGGCAAAAATGTAGGGGTTTGAAAATCAAAGTTAAATTTAAAACTCAACTAAAAATGGTTTTGATTTTATAAAATATCAAAACTAAAAAAAATAAAATGAGGTCTAAAGTAAGTTACTTAAAAATATCATTAATTTTATTTATGACTTAAAAAATGTTTTTTTTCTCCCAAATTGGGTATTTTTGTTTTTTCTCTCTCAAATTTAAATTTTTTTAACTCCTGAATTTTGAAAAATGTTTTGTCAGTTCATTCAAACTTATTTTTAGCGATTTATTGGATGCACAACTAGTAGCCATTATTGATCGTTGAAGAGACTTAAAAAGAATTTTTTTTTTTTTTTAAACGAGGGATGAAAAAAGATATTTTAAATTTGAAAAACCAAAAATGAAAACGACCTAATTTAAAGAAACAAAAATATATTTAAACCTTCATTTACATTTACATGTAAGTTCACCTAATTCATTTTATTATAAAAAATTAATGAATTAATTAGATTAGAAAACTATTTGTTATTTTTTTGGCAAATAAAAAACTATTTTTTTGACAAAAAATAACTATTTTGTTATTTGATAAACAATGAATTATTTAATATAATGTGTAATCTATTGAGTTAGACACTACACCGTTCATTAAGGAATCCTTAAATCAATATTCAATAGTATCTTGGTATAAAATTATACATAAATATTAATGTTTATTTTTAAAAATAGTTAATAACTATATTGGATAATTTTTTATTAAACGAAATATAGATAGATTAAATTTCTAATTAAATTCAATGCAATGCATATTAATCTATTCAAAATAAAGTATGATTTCAAAACAAAATTATAATTTAAGTATTTTTTATAAATAAAAGAATGTAATTTATAAAAAGAAAAAGAAAAGAAGAGAAACTCTCTGGTCCCCATTATTTGTAATCGTATAAGGGGCTTCCTATCCTCTTTTAGGATCCGTTTGGTGGGAGAGAAAATAAAAGGAAAGAAATAGAAAGGAAAGAAAACACGATTAACGAAACATTTTCTTTTGTTTGTTTGGAAAGAAAATGAAAAGAAAAGTTATTTTTTAGATACAAAAATTTAAATTTTTCCTTCCTTTCATTTTCTTTCCAATTCAAATTTTAAAATTTTCCTTCCATTTTCTTTCCTTCCCTTTTTTTCTTTCGCAACCAAACATAGGGTTAGTTTTGATGTAAATGGGCTTATCTTTCCATATATGGTCATTGGGTACCCCAGTCAGCATTGTTCTCCTCCACAATGGTCTCGAAGATAGTACAAGAGTGGACAGTGACAATTACTTAATACACTTCATTTTTGCTCGGTGCACCTTCTAAGAATTAACTGACACCCTAAATACACATTTTTGCCCTTCCTTTCTCAGCCAAACCTTAACACCCTTCCCTTGTTTTCTCTTGTGTCGTGAACCCCCAACCCTTGCACCCTATTGCATCGATTGTGGTAATTGTAGCAATGCCCTTTGTCGTAGGTCCAACCTCGTCGTCATTGTAGCAACCCCATTTGTTGGCAAAGGTGAGGAAACCTTTGCAGCCCGTCACAATTCCCTCTAATGTTTGCTAGTCACCCAATCATCACCGTTGAAGGCAACAAAAAAGACACTCAAAGGCAGTGGTGGAGTCAAGAAATAATTTTAGCCCATGCCAAATTTTAGATAGTGCTAAATTTTATTTTTAATCTTAATTAATTATATAAGTATATATAGTTATTAAAAAAATTAAAAAAATTAAAAATTAGTCAATGTCATGGTGATTACTGGTTATAAAGTGACTCTGCCACTGCTAAAAGGTAAGTCAATGTGGTAGTGTGCATTTTTTGTATTTATTACATATTGAGTAATTCATAATACATTTTGTATTATGAATTACTCAATCCATATGGCAGCGTGGTGGTAGGTTTGGTGCGATGTGGAAGTGGCATTGTGTGGTTACGTTGCTGGTGTTTGAGTGCGATGATGGTATTGAGTGGTTTGGTTAGTGGTCATGGAGGTTTGGGGGAGAGGCAACCAAGTTTGCTTGGGAGAGGAAGGTTTGACAATGGTTGTTAATGTATCCTTTGACATAGAAAAAAAAAAAAGTTTGACAATCTTTTCACTCAAATTCCACTTTCACTTTTTTCAACTCTCGAGAATGTTCGAAGCTTCCAAATCACCTCTGTTAATTTAAATGTTATTTATGTTTTTGGAATATTCTTGGTACCTTGAGGGATGCATTGTGGCAACTTCATGAAAAATATTGGGGGTGTTATACAAGTCACTTTGTGAATTTATGTGAATTTGCAAAATTGTAATTCTTGTAATGAATTGGTGAAACAGGAGGAGAATAGAAAAGCTGACAAAAAAAAGAACGAAAGAAAGAAAGAAAAGTCAAAAGGATTGAATGAAAAGGTAGTTAAAAGTTTAAATGTGCAAGAAAAGAAAAGAAACGAAGGAAAAAAATTGAATGAATTGAGATTGTTAAAAATGTCCTGCTACTATAATTGTTGCTTGACGGGGGTCAACTCTAGCCTTCACCTCCACCCATATCACTTTTTCCCCCTTTTCTTTCTCAAAATTTTCTCATTTTGGTTTTTCCTCTTTGTTGGGCAACTCCAGCTTCGACATGAAGAGACCTAAACTGAAATGGCTTGGATTGATTGGGTCAAAACTAAGAAAATTTAAAGACTCGAATTGAACTAAAACACTTCTAGCTACCAATTCAAGTGTTATTTATTACTAAACCTAATTTAAACCTACCCTTTTTCTCTATTTTTGGTCAAACAAATATTTAGGAGAACAATATCCCAATATTTACTAAAATGCAATAATCTTTATGTTTTTAATACTTATTTTAAGCTAAGCTTTTGTACCTTATTATTTGCCCATTTTAAAAAGGAAAAAACTTGAATATACTGTTGATGTTATTCTTCGATCAAAATTGAAGTTTCAATTTGATAACATGCATAATAAAGATTTTAATTAAATGGCAATGCACATTATAGGGATGTAACTCAAGATCTGATTAAAAAAATAACATAAAGAACACCTATAATGTTACATATAAGTTTTGTCCTTCTAAAATTAACTTTACTTTCCATCACCTAAAAACAACACTACAGCAAGACTAATCAATAAGTTATGCAGGGGAGGGAGTCTTCCAACAGGCCTTATTCTCTATAAATTAATACAGGAAGTTTATTTTTTTCGCTCTCACTATTAAATCTAGCACCTTCTATTACATTCTGGAATGTATTTGACATCTAACATCTTTCATTTTAAATTCCAAAATAAGTTTTTCGGAATACATTAAATAGTGTGGGATGCAATAATAGAAGTGCAGGATACAATAACCTAAATACAGATAATGTATGTTTGTGGTGAGAAAAAGAAAAAGAGAGAAAGACAAGGAAATAGAAATAGAAATAGAAATAAAACAAAACAAATAAATAGTAATTATAATTATAAAAATAAAGGCTAGAAGAGAAACAAACAGGAATAAGAGATGGGTACATGATAATCATTATCCTATAAATACAATTGAAAATACAAATGATTGGATCCAAACTTAGCCTTCCAACTTTTAACCTCTATCTCCTCTTTGTCTTCACGTATTCTTCACAGAATTAAATAGAAGAAATTAAGAACCTCCAATCCCATTCATTCCCGCTAAATCCAACGAAAACCCAATGGTGGGACCCTCTCCCTCCCATGCCCACAACCTCAAATTCCTCTGCAGCTACGGCGGCAAAATCCTCCCCCGTTTTCCCGACAACAAGCTCCGTTACTTTGGCGGCCACACCCGCGTCCTCGTCCTCCCTCGCTCCGCTCCCTTCTCCGGTAAAACCACCACCCTCTCCTCACTTCTTTTTTTCCGTTACATTGACGCCGTATAACTGTATTTGGTTTGACATGCTTCTTTTCTTGAAAATCATGTTCAACGTGCCTCCCAAATGCCTGATTCCTGTAAAGCAAACATACATTAATCACATCCTTGAGAATCCGTTACAACAAATTTACCTCTCTAAAGAAAAAATCATTCTGTCCACGTGCTTCTTTTGTTTTTGCGTTTATTTCATTTCTATCTAATGCATTTTTTATATTAGAACAGGCACTCCAATACATTTTACATTTATTTTATTTTGATTTAGTTAATTAATATTTTAATCTCTCAATTTAAGGCCTGTGTTCTGAAATTTAAAAATATTTTTTAGTCCTTAACAAAATAAATTAATATTTTATGTTAATTTTTATTATTTTGTAACGATTTTAAAATATAATTCAAAATGAAATAATATTATAACTTAATTTGAAAAATCAAATTCATTTTCTTGTTAAACTAATTTCAACAAATTTTAAAATGAATTTAGGATATATAATGTTTTAGTACCTAAAACTTAATTATTATTTTATTCTTAAATTTTAATAAATTACTCCTTTTATTCTCTATATAATAAATTAATATTTTATGATAGATTTTAATTTTTAATTTTTACAAATTAATTTTTATTTTTTAATCACTTAAATTTGTATTTTCAAATGGTTATAAAATATTAAAAAATCGTCACAAAATATTAAAAAATATCATAAATTGTCCATTTATTTATTGTATAGTAATTAAAAAAGTAAATTATCAAAATTTAGAGATTAAAAAAATATTTTTAAATTTGAAAGATTAAAAAAACATATCCCCAATTCAATGACTTAAAAAGTTATTAAACTTTTTATTTTTATATTTAAACATATTTTTAACTATAAACCAAACCAAATATGTAATATGTTTTTTTTCTTTTCCAAGGTTAATAGAACACGCGCCCCAACACATTTTTTTATTATAAATGAAACATGCACTTTCTTGTTTTCAGAGGTTATGGCGAAGTTGGGAGAACTATGCGGAGCACACGTGACCCACCTCCGATGCCAGTTACCAACCGAAGACCTTGACGCGTTGGTTTCCATCACGTGCGACGAGGACCTCAATAACCTCGTGGAAGAATACGACAGTGCCGTTTCGTCTTTGAAAATCAGAGCCTTCCTTTCCTCTTCGCCCCCTCCGTCAAAATCTTCGTCGCCAACGTCGTCGTCTTGTTCATCTTCTTCGTCGTTTCAGTCGTCTTCCATGCCGACGACGCCGTCGTCTTGCTGCCGTACCTCTATGGCGGCGCCGCCGCAGTTGGTGGAGAAGTCTAATGTTTCTCTTTCCTCTCCCCGCTACTATAGTCATCCCCGCATTCAGGGGAACCGTGGCGTCGTTTACCTCGTCCCCAGCGGCAACCACTGGCACTAGCTAGCGCTGCTGTCGTTTGAGTTGAAACGATTAGAGATTGTTGTTTAAGGAAAATCAAATATAACAACAGTATGTAATTATGTATATATATGTATATGTGTTGTAAATTGTTGAAAAGGAATTAATCGAAGTTTTGGCCGTGAATTGTTATCTTGATTTGATCATTAATGGATTGATATGCTTGTGATGATGAATTCGTTCGTCCAAAGAAAAGAAAAAACAAATAGAACTTTATAGTCAAACTGCTTCCGTAACCTTTTTCTTCTTCTCGCTTTTACGTAAGGTTTTGGAAATTGCATTCATGATTTTCTAATTATTATTATTTTTTGTCATTGGCATTACAATTTGTTCAACTTGTTATTCTTTTACATTTCGTCCGTTTTTGTTTTACTCACCATTTGATTGGTTAATGGTTTGGTTTCCTGGTTAATAAGACTGAAGCTAGCAGCTCAAGACAGAAATATAGGCTGATGTTGTTCTCCAATTATATATTTTGATTTAATATTATCTTTATCTGATTGGATTTGGTGGGATTTAGTGGATTTGGTGGGATTTAGTGTGTAAATAATATAGTAGATGACTCATTAATGAATCTAGAATAAACTCTAATATCATCTTAAAATATAGATTTGGATCTAATTCAATCCTAAAAACTAACTCAAAGGATTATTTATATATTCTGACTTGATAGTATATCTAATCGAAGTGAGACTTGGATTATTCTCAATAATATATATATATATATATATATATATATCAATAATTTTACTCTTGCAAGAATGCATTTGAGCACCAAGAGTTTTGGGCATACGGAGATTGTTTTATTCACTAGTTTTTTATATAAAAAATAAAAATAATTGGGATGAGGTCTTTGTCCGAAAAATTACTTGTCCATGTTTTTATTTAGAGAGAGAGAAAAAAATGGAATCCCCTACATTAGCTGGTTTTTCATGCATCAAAAGCAAATTGTCAATTACAAACCCGGAGTAAATGGAACGAGATAAGCAAATGTAATTAACAAACTATACTATGTTTGTTGACCGGAAACTCTAGTTGTAAAACTGAATATGGGAATTATTTGAACTCTTTAAATTTTGTAGTTACTTTAATCTATTAATTTTTAGCACCTCTTTTCATATAACTCGATATATAACTTAAATGGTGTTATATAATTGATAGATAATATATAATTTTTTAAGTATGTAATTAGAGATTTCATTTTAAGCTGTAAGTATGAAAAATGTTTATTACAAGAGATTAATCATTTAAATAAATTTCGCTGCCTCAGAATTAAATCTTGATTTTTGACTAAAGAATAATACTCCAAATTCATTAAAAAAAATTAGACTCAATATATTAAAAGTATTATTTCCTTTGTATAAAAAATATATATTAAAAGTAGGAGAACTCGGACATGAATATGGGCTCAATAAAGTGAGTGAAAATCGGTGATGTGGTCGTGGAGAGAAGAAACAGGTTTTATGGGTCTGTTTGGGTAAGCTTCTCTAGAAGCATTTCTAGAAGAAGAAAATAAGAGCAAAAAGATGAGATGAGCTTCTTCATAAGTAAAAATAAGCTCTCCATTAGCTAATTTGTAGAAGTTCACCAATGTAGCTTCTCTAAAAGATGAGATGACATCTACAAATTAGCTAATGGAGAGCTTATTTTTACTTATGAAAAAGTTCATTTCATTTTTTTCTCCTTACTTTTCTCTTCTAGGAGTGCTTCTAGAGAAGCTAACATCCAAACAGGCCTATATGTGAAAGCTAAATGATTTTATTAACATGTTTAAGAATCAATTAAGGTTGTAAAAGGTTGACCCTATTCTTTGTAACAGAGATGTTCAGAGAAGAGAAAACCCTAAAGAATGAAAAGGCAAAACAAGGAATAAGGATAATGGTAATAAAAACAAAATACTCAAATTAAAATTATTCCTCCAAATGATTAAGATATATATAACCTTTTGAGTTTTGACTTTCATATTAGAAAACATGTTGCAAATATTAATAGGCCACGGAGAATAGTGAATGCCAAAAGCAATGGAGGGTGGCAATACCAATGCATGCATCAAATCAACATTTGTATAGATCGTATATTAGATAAGCACTACAGCATATTTAAAAATCAGATGAAAAATAACTTATGAAGCAAAAATACATTTATAAAAGGATAATAAGGACTTTTTTTTATTTTTATTTTTTTTATTCATTATATTTAGATTGAAACGCGTGTCAACAATAATTTTAATTACAATGCAGTATGCTTGATTTTACATTTAGATGTCTCACACAACCTATCTAAGACATTATTATATTAATGAATATTAATTGTGAATATCTCTTCATATGCATTCGAACTTTAATTATGGCAGATGGACAACAAAGGAGTATTCGCGATCAGACTCATTCAGTAGAAAACTCAATTGTCCAATGTATCATAGCACTGTCGTCAGACGGATACATGAAGCCTTGATGACCATGATAGAAGGATCGATATTCTCCCATTCTATAAGTGATAACCATTTGCAGGAGGCTTCTCATCAGGTTCCAAGCCAAAACAATGCGCTTTGAAGTCTTGTTGACTTCCTTAGAATGGCTACAATTTCATGCTTGAAAGGAAGGTCATGACAGACTCTAATGAACTTTGTTGGGTGCCTCTTTGTGTTTTTCTTCCAACTTCTCTTTGCCTTTGCATCAATTTGCCAAATAGAAGGGTCTATTAACAACTATCTTGTACTTTGTGTTGGGAGTGGCAATGCATTGGAACTGAGTTCCAAGCATGTGAGGTAAACGAATGTTGGGTTTGTCCAATCCGACGGTGGAGCTCTCATCATTTTATTTTCTTTTTCTTCTTCTCATTAGGATGGTTATTCAACCGTCGTAGAAGTCACCGTCGTTGAAAGTCAAGATTTTTCACAACGACTCTCAAACTGTCTTAGAAAGTCCAACTTTTAATATGGTTTTGTAAAGAATCATCTTAAATTGTTTTTTCTAAAAAAATTAAAAAATTAAGGATTCTAATACGGTTATCTGTAAAACCGTCTTAGAATCCTAAATTTTTTTTAAAAGAAATTAAGGATTCTAAGATGATTTTTGTAAAAAAATCGTCTTAGAATACAGACTTTCTAAGACCATTTTTGAAAGAACTGTCTTAGAATGTCTTTTTTTAAAAAAAATTAAGGATTCTAAAATGATAATCGTCTTAGAATATAGACTTTCTAGAACAGTTTTCCAGTTTGTCTTAGTATATCTTTTAAAAAAACTAAGGATTCTAAGACAATTTTTACAAAAACCATCTTAAAATATAGACTTTCTAAGACGATTTTTCATAGAACTATCTTAAAAAATATTATTTTTATAAAAATGTATACATACATATATATATATATATATATATAAATCATTTTTCCCTTATTTAACTATATATAATTAGGTATACATATGACATTAAATTGTAAAATATTTTAATACTAGAAAAATATTTTGAAAATGTTATACATTAATTAGTTGAAGATCATGACCGAAAACAACACTAATACTCGAGCACTATTCCATCGTCATGTATGAACATGTTAATTAATTAAAATTGCTGAAAGCCTAAGACAACACACAAAGTGATGAAGTTATATCACAAACTGAGTTTGCTCTCTCAATTATACAAGGTTTTAAAGGAGCCAGATAATCCAAGCCAAGAAAATGAAGTAAATATGAAATAAAATCAATGATACAAAAGCAAGGTAATGCTTCAAACATGTCAATAAGCTTTAATAGGTAAAAATGTTGGTTGATAACAACTGTACTACAAAAAAGATAAGCTACATAATACGTAATATATTATGACATATCTAAAATAACAAGACTAGACAACACTGAAGCGTAAATATTCAAAATTTACAAATGCATCAATAAATTAAAACTAACAAGTAAGACTTAATACCTGAAGGAATAGATTGGTCAATTTTGGACACTCTAACTTCAAAATTTCCAAAGAGGAACAATTGTTGAACAGAGAATTTAAGACATTATCATATCTGACATGAGATGGATAGAAACCAACAGAAATTTACTGGAGAGCCAACCATACCTTACATTAAGAAAGCATAGGTTGAGACAAGTGACATCAACCTCTTTCGAATTTGCCGAGAGCAAAAGGTTTAATAATAACAAATGCAAACAATTTGCCCTCAATGGAATGAAAACCTTCCTAATATTTGGACATCCAACACAGTTCAGATTTTGCAGTAAGCGAGTAGATTGCTCACTTGATTCAGAGATAATCTTATTAGAACTTGCCCTGGATGGGGTGTTTACAACAATGGAATTGCCACTTTGCCCACGACTGCTTCCCCAAGTCAAATCATGCATATTCACACAACCATTCAAACTCACATGAGTTAGGTTTGTGCAGTAAGCAAGAAGCTCACCTACAACCACTATCAGAAAATAAATTGATAATAATTATATAAAATTTCAAATTATCCAAAATATGGTGGAAAGAGAAAAGACATATTGAAATTATTAGAGGATATGTTGTTATAAGATGAGTACAACTATTCTAAGTCAAGTAGTGGAATAGTACTACTTGGGAATACTTATCTCAAGCCACGATTTCATGTTTCCATTGTAGTGTATAACAGCAGCCCGTTCAATTTCTTATTGGTTCATATTGGGGTTGTAGCCAAGACCCAACACATGCCAAGATCGGTGCAGTTGGAAAGTGAGTTTCCAAAATGTTATAAGACCAGACGGCAGAGTTCCTAACTTCTATAGTTGTCTATCATGATTTTGTATCCCAGTTTAATTATAAAGGAATAATTAATTCACAATTCAAATAAAAAAGAAACAGGTGCATGTCACTTCATCGTCATTGGACTCCTACTGAGTTTAAGCACTAAAAATTGTATATTTTGAAATTCAGAACAAAAATTAAACAATATAAATTGAGGAAGAGGTCACGTTAGCAATAAGCAGTCATCGTGCAACATAGCGGCAATGAGGGCGGAGAGCGCCTTCTTGGCACAACAGGTCATCAATGGGGGTTTGTTCGAGGGGCACGATGGCGATCTCGATGACACGCTGAGGGTTGTTGACAGAGTCAAGGACAAGGATGACGTCATTAGAGAAGTCGAGGGACTGATGACGCAGTCGAGAGAGAAGTTCAACCTTTAGAACCTTCAACGGAGTCAAAATGGCCTCATTCAAAGATGGAGCAAGCAGAGGTGAAGAGGGGTGCAAAGTGAGTGCGAAGTGAGAAGTCACAACAAAAATAAAAACTCAAACTCATTCAAAGATGGTTTTTGAAAACTCTCGTCTTTGAATACTCTATTTCTTGAAAATCATCGTTGTTTTGCGATTTCAACTACATTTTAACAAAAATCGTCTTTGAAATGTTTCTTATATTTACAAAATGTCACCACTTTGAAAATGACGATGGTTAAGAAAGAACCATCGTTGAGCTTGCATCTTTAAAAATACTCTTTTTGGTAGTGTTCCCCTCTCTTTCTCCATCGTCAACCTTCTTTGGCTCTAATTTGTTGTCGTAGTCAAGGGAGATGATAGAACCGAAACACTAAATCCAGATTCGTGACAACCAGCTCTAGATTCACAACAACCATATCTCCTTCATCAACGATGACAACAAGATCTCTTTCATTGACGCCAATACCAAGATCCAGGATCCAACACTGAAACCATGATAGACAGATCTCCTTCGCCATGGATTTCGTTGATTTGGTTTTGGCATGATTTGGTTTCGTTGTTGATTTCATTGTTTTCCCAGATCTCCTCGCGTTGTTAATTTGGTTTTTCTTCACCAACAAAAACACAAACAAAAATCATCAAACACAAAAGGCCTCACCCAAAAAAAAACGAAAAAAATCAGATAAAAAATGATGAACACGGAGAGGAGGGAAGAAGCATATAACACCCCAATGAATCACACCGGAAAGAGAAAGATCCAGACGCTGTGTAGATATAGGATTTTACAATTGAAGATGACCTAAAAGAATTAATTAATATTACCTATAACAACAAGATACATATATTTTGTTTATAACCTATCACTTAAGAACTCTACAGTTAAGCGTGTTTGATTTAGAGTAATTATGGAATGGATGAATTTCTAGAAAGTTTCCAGAAAGCATATGAATGAAGACAAAACACGCTGGAAAGTCTTGTATTGGTTTGTGAGGATAGTTATTGATTCTAAAAGTAGGTGAAATAGATTATAGAGGTGTCGAAAAGTGCTAGTTACGGAGGGTTCTAACTGATGGAGGATTCTGACCAACAAGAATAGTTAGTGAAGTGTCACCATGTAAAGTACATAATGTGAAAGCCGTTGAGAAATCAACAAACAAGGGTGTTACAGGATACGAATTTCAGAATAATGAAAAAGAGAGATGTCTTGTTGTCACTGTTACTGAGACAAAGGGTCAGGGGCTGGGTCATATCTCATGGCAACGACTTCGATGGAGGAATAGAAGCTAACGACATCAGAGAAGAAGTTTTCGCCTAAGGAAGGAAGGTCATGGATTGGATAATAATCTAGTAATTTTTTTTAAGTGAGAAAGAATAAAATAAGTTAAAATTTATATTTTTAATGATTTTAATATTTTTGTTCATTTCTTTTTTATAAGAAACTTATAATGAACCGGTAACTTTACCTCGCATTGTAGGTAAAATCATTTGCTTCACTCTGCTCCAATTTCCAAATACTTCAAAATAGCATAAACCAAATTTTTTTCCTGTATCATTCGAATTGTGTTGTTTTTAGGGGGGTGGGGAACTGAGGCCTATGATCCAAACCTTCACGACTTGTAACCCATATTCAATTATATAAACTCTTCACAGAAGACAGATCTCAAAAGGTTTGAGTGATTTATTATTCTAAATTTATTTTACACTATTGATGTATCACCACTACAAAACAGGTCTTTTAGGACAGTTCTAAAAGCTATTCAACGTCAGTTTTTGAACTGTCTTCGTAGCCAACATCGTGGAAAGGTAAGACTTTCGACGACAGTTATTGAACCGTCGTAGAATGTCCCATTCTAAGACGGTTCTTAGCCCGCAACCATCTTAGAATTCGTCTTGGAATTTTTTATTTTTTATTTACAACATTCTAAGACGGTTATGGATAAGAATCGTCTTAGAATTTCTAATGTTACGACGGTTCTTAACCTACAACCGTCTTAGAATTCGTCCTTGATTTTGTTTACAGCATTCTATAACGGTTATAGGCTAAGAACTGTCTTAGAATTCCCATTCTAAGATAGTTCTTAGCATATAACCGTCTTAGAATTCGTCCTCCAAATATTTTTTTACAGCATTCTAAGACGGTGATAAGTGCCATATCTTAATAAAATTAAGACTACAATGAAGGCACTTATCTTTTGTTTTCACTAAATTTATCTATGAACTTGCCCTAAAACCTAGTTAGTTTGTATTTAGTACTTGGATATATGTTGTTTTCATATTTGGGAAGATTTGTACAATCATATTTTGCATTTTGATAGATTCAAGGAATTCCGAAGCTTCCGAACAAGCAAAAGCTAGCAAAAAAGGCTTGAAAAGCAAACATGGGAGGTGTTACAAGCAAAACAGACCCAAAATCCATCAAGGCCCAAAGCATTCTTCAGGGCTAAGTTTCTAACTCGCCCAGGCGACCAATTCTAGTGTATTTGGCTCGCCCAGGCGGGCACCAAGTTCCAAGAAGATAAAGATAAGCTCGCCCAAGCAAGCAAACAATAAGTAAACCACTCGCCTGGGCGAGTGAAGCTGGCAGGAGGGAGGTTTCTATAAATAGCCAACAAATTTTGCAAGTCAGGCATTCCAATTTCACTTCCTTTGTTGCTTTAGTGTAATTCTCAACCTTAGGCTTCTTAAATCTTGTTAGAAAGTAGCTTAGGAGAGTTAGAGAGGTGAAGATTATAAGGCAGACTCTGTCGGAAAAGAGCAGTGATGATTTGCTTCACCAATTCTTCTCTTAAGGAGGTTCTCTCCATGGTCGCCTAAGCTTCTCTAAGGATTGAATGTAATCTTCTTAACCCTATGTCTCTATTTTAATATTTACTATATGCATGAATCGTTTCTATTCCTTATTGGCAATTTCATTCCGTCCTTAATGTTTGATTCTACTTGATCACTAGTTTCATGAATTTAATCCTAAGTGAGACTGGAAAGTAATCTTAGGGTTTGAATCGAATGATTTTACTCATTATGTTACGTTGCTAGGACTAGGGCATAACGTTTTGATTGCATAAAGCACGCGATTATTAATGTTGGGATATTTATTCGATATGCGAGGAATTGATTTAATAAATAATCTTAGGATTCTCAAATGCGAGGGATCAATTTTGGGTAATTTAACGTGTGCATCAATAAGGATAGAAAGTGATTTATGCATGGTAAATTTAATTGAATACTAAGGGTAAAAACGACGATATCCGATCCTACACTTTTCTTGAAATTAATTAAACTCACTTTCCGTAGTTTCCGCTTTCATTAGATTTTTATTCTCTTTATTCGTACGTTTAATCAATGCACAATCAAGTGAACTTTCGCTTACACTCTTTTGTACATAAACTATTAAGTTGTTGAATTTAATTTGAATTAACTAAGTAAACTCAAGCCCCTGTGGAGACGAACTTTATAAATTTTATAACTTACAACGACATATTGGTACGCTTGCCAAAATCCTAACAGACAGTTATAGGCAAGAACCATCTTAGAATGTCCTATTCTAAGATGGTTCTAAGCCTATAATCGTCTTAGAATTCGTTCTTGAAATTATTATTTTTACAGAATTCTAAAACGGTTCTTTGAAAAATCGTCTTAGAAGTCTACTTTCTAAGACTGTTTTCTAGACAACCGTCTTAGAATGTCTTTTTTTGAAATAAATAAAAAAAATGACGATTCTAAGACAGTTTTTTAGCAAAAACCGTCTTTGAAGTCTACTTTCGAAGACGGTTTTCCAGATAAGTGTCTTAGAATGTCCTTTTTAAATAATAAAAAAATAGAAGATTCTAAGACGATTTTTTCGTAAAAACCTTATTAGAAGTCTACATTTTAAGACGTTTTTCTAGAGATCCGTCTTAGAATATCTTTTTAAAAAAATAAAAAAATTTCAACACATCAATTATTACATTATATACAATTGAGTATACAACGAAGTTATAGAAAATAATCTTATTCCATAAATTATGATAAAGTTGTTAAACAATTAGCAAATAAATAGTTAAATCAGTAAACCTGTATCTCTTTTTCATGTTTTTGGAGAATATTTGTTGCACCAAGAAGCATAGTGACATGAGCATCATGACCACAAGCGTGCATCATTCCAGGTACTTTACTCTTGTGCTCCCACTCCACCATTTCCTAAGGTTAAGATACACCATCAAATGAATGGAATATAAAGTTACAGTATTGTCAATAAAACTTGAGCAAAGGCAAACATAACAGAAGAAGCATTGCTTTTGACCAAAAGAAATCAAGAATTATGTTCCAAAATTCTAGACTTCACCTAGATTTTCACAATTCTTTAAAATCACATTTCGTCTAGTTCGTAAGGACCAATAAACTGAGTAAAAATTTTATCAATGGCACAAAGAAACATGTTGCATAGTGTGTGAAAACCTCTTAAGCCAAAATGGTTGCTTATCCAGAATGGCTGCTTTTTAATTTTTCCCTCTCTAAGAAGGAGATATGCAGCACAAGGACAGATACACTTGTCAAATTCTAGGCTTACATAAATTTTAATTTCCAAATCAAGTCAAGATCATCCTTTACCTAGGCAAAGCTAGTATGATAACCAAACAATCCTTTACCAATTTAATAATATGCAATTAAGCACCTACAAGTCTGGACAAACAAGTAAAGATAGAGAAATAGACATACCGATAGAATAGTACTGGAAAAAAAAGAAAAAGAAATAAAATTGTTGCAGTGATAAGAAAAAAGTCATGTTATTACCTTGTACCCAGATATAACATTATATCTACCTGTTTTCAATGCTTCTCAGCAGGATTCATCTCCTTTGTAGGCAATGCATCCTGTACATACATGGACAAAAACTCATTTAAAGGGAAACACAGACATGCAGTCAAAAGAGTTTTCTAAATGTCCATAATCATCTCTCCAGACACAATAATTTTCACAAACATCAACAAATCAAGAATTCGGAATCAACAATCGTAATCCTCTAAGTTCCTAGTAGTATCTAATGTAGTATATTCTATTGTTAAAAGCTACAAACCATCTAACATCCGGAATTCCAGTTGCCAATACCAAATTTGTATAGGCATTATTATATAAGTATAAATAAGATCAATTACTAAAAATATCAATTAACTTAGTTAATATTTTCCAAGCTAGGTTTCTTTTAGTAATATTTTATTATATTTATATTTTCTATTTTGTTAATCAAATATGTATACTTAGTTAATTTTTCTAAGCATTTATCATGTTTTATTCATTTAATCAAGTAATTTCTTAGAATTTTTTATCTGTTACCCAAGTATTTATTTAAAAATATTTGAACAACATGCTTTGTTATAATGAAAATTTCTTTTCACTTAACTTAAATACACACACACACACACTTTCTTTTCCTTTTACTATCAATCTTTGGACATTTATGTATTAGTTGTATTTGTTGATTAGTATCTCTTATGTCCAACATAAATTATATATTTCTTTTTCCATCTAGAAATATGTATTCGAAACATAGGTTATATATATATATATATATATATATATATATATATATATATATATATAATGGCAACTTCACCAAACATATAGGTTAATAACATAGTTGGAACCTATTGGGATGTAAATCATGATTAGTATATGAATATATATAGTGGAGACCACAAGAAACATGTATAGTACTTGTTCAATTCCTAGAGATAAGCTAATAATTATTAAAATTTCAGAAAACCAAGCCATGCTTCATGCTTATGATGATAACAACCACCGTGATATATTAACAAATATTTGACTGTAATAACATAATCAACTAGAGACTGGAAATAAGTTGCATAATTCTCATCCAGCTCTTAAATTGGAAGTCATCCAATTGTAAATTTGACTATTGTAGCTTTGCCTACAAGATATTAAGTGCCTTATCCAAATACTAAATATTTATAAAGCAAATTATTTGTAATCTAGTTATTAAGAATCTCTCTCTTGGTTTCTGTTGTAGTAGTTGTAAGAATTTTCCAAGGATCTCTTTACCACTTGACAATCATAAGAAGTAAACAATTTATGAATAAGCTCTCATCAATAAGATCTTGTTGCACAAATACTTAACTCTGTTGTTTACCCAAATGGGTTCATTATATGTGATATGACATGCATGGCCTTAAAGCCTTGCTTAATTTTTTTATACATGCTCAAAATCAGAAGTATGTGACAATGGGGACAGACAGAGAAAGAAGACAACACAAATTTTATTAAACAGATATTATTTTACCTTACTACTATTTTTTGTAGCTCCATTGCTAGCATTCCAATCTTTATCCTAATAACAATACAAGGGTGTTGTCAAGAAGAAAATATGAAACAACAGTTCATTGTATTGGAGTCATACCAAATAAGTGGAAATCAAGACTTCATTCAGAGACAACCAACTTTCATTTTTCTCAATGCAGTAAGCCAAACAGTCTCACCAGGTTGCGATGCTGCAATTTTGTGATCAATATTACTTCATTCTTAAATTCCTCCACACCTTGAACCAAAGTTTTTGAATCATTTTTATCCTATCTATTTATCAGCACTTAGATAATAAAAAAATCCATCCCTCTACCATTAACTGATTGTCTTGGTTTTGGGGCCTAAAAGTAATAATATACTCCTATATTAACAAATAAATTCGGCAGAACAACTACCAATAGACAACAGATTCTCATAGTTTAAATTGTAATCCTCTAAAATGAAAAAATAGAAGAAAAATATCAAGATATGGTAAACGCATGTAGAAGATATTCAAAAGTGGACAAGTAGGTTTAGCCTTATCCTATAACTTATGGCCTTCTTATGGACTTTTGCATTCCTAGATACAACTCCACCTAACCTTCGAAGTTTAACAACATCTACTTTGGGCTCACTCTTAACCACATCTTTGAGCATGCTGCACAGTTTTTCCTACAAGGAATTCAAAGCAAAGCCTGAGACACTGAGCTTCAACAAAAGGCATGAATTAACAACTATGGATAAGGAAATTATGATATTTAAAAAAATGATAGTAGGGATCATTGAAACTGGCTTTCAATGCATAACTAATATGGAACGATGCACATGTTAAATATAGAATATATACAAGGCATATACCTAACCCAAAACCAAGACAACATTGGCCTTGAATGTACGAATTGCATGCAAGAGCAATTGCAATAAAATACATCACATGCACAGGAGGAAAAAAAACAGTGAGGATAGAACCCTATAATTAATAATAATAAGAATTAGCAATAAGTTACATGTCTGAATAGTGATCAATTTAACAATAACCTAAAGTTCAAAAGCCAATTACATCATAGCCTACTCCCTCTATCCATCCCATAGTATCTATCACCATGCGCGAAGCTCGAGATTCAGCATTGCCAGTAAATTATCTCTCAATCATCCCTGCAAGCTCCTTAACAAGCACTTTATAGAGCCTTGGCCAATATCCAAGTCAACAAAGGTTGGGTTCCAACCTTGTTTAGCTGCCCAACTAAGAAGCATCCTTGACAAGGTTTTAATTAATCTTTATGTAACACATGTGTTAAGTTTAATTTATAAAAAAGTAAAATATTTAATTATATGTTATATGGAGATTAGTTAAGATCATAATGAATTTCGAAGTTGCAATAATTTATGAGATAAGAGTGGTTAGAAGTTCTAACCTCCATTGAGTCAAATGACCAAAGGTTTGGTGAGAGGATTTTGGGCAGTTTCAGTGAGCCAGTAAAAGAGAGCTCTACCAGCAACCTTATTGACAGTAACATAGCTAGGAAATTGCTGAAATGACACTTTTAACAGTACATGGAAAATATTTAGACATCTTACCTGTCCAAAGTCTCTTGCAGTTTCATTCCCCCCCGATTTCTTTTCAAAAACAATTTTTAGAACATTTTCTATAATTTTCAACTTTGACAACCCAATATATACTTTATCTCTTTCCCCATTTTCGCACACAATATTTGCAAAATCTCTTGACGACTCCATAACTGCAGCATTATCTTAGATACACCATGCGACCACTTAGATACTTCATATACAAGTTACATTTTTTCCTCCATACTCAATTTATTGCACTTAGAAGGATCAAGTTCAAGGCCTAAGATTAAGGAAAAAGAAAACATATATTAGCAATGGTGGAGACAAGATTGGTTCAACAAAGTCTCCATACTTCTAATATTCGCTAATTTTATTAGTTGGCACATCGTAATGCCAAATTACAAGCCTACTAACCCTGCTTCCTCAATCCTCCCTCATAATGCATCAACAAAGTATTTTATGATTTATTTACACTGCTCAGGTCGTGAATTCCCCAACCCCAAATGCACAATAACAAAAGCAAATAAAAAGAAAAAACAAAAATTAAATCAAAATAAAACAAAATAAATAAATAAACACCTTTTTCATGAAAAAAAAGAAGTTTAGGAAATCGAAAGCTAATCACCAACCAATATTTAGAAAAGACATACAAAAAGAGATCACAACAAATCCTTCACAGAATTCAATCACGTCGTTTCGACAGAACCAAAAAAAAAAGTGAGGACATAGGTGAAAATTAGTAAAACGCATATATATATATATAGAGAGAGAGAGAGAGAGAGAGAGAATAGGCAATTCACCCCAAAAGACGAATCTGTAGCCATCGCTATGCAACCAGAAAGGGCCGCTCCCACCACATTACCACCAAAAGCCCAAAACTTGTTTGAACCTACACAAGCAAAAATCGAATCCACAACATGAGTGATCGCTTATAAACCAAAAAATAGTAAATTAAAAGAAGAAGAAAATATATATGTAAAAGAGAGAGAGAGAGAGAGAGAGAGAGAGAGAGAGAGATAGAGAGAGAGGGATGAAATATATCAAATACCAAGAATACATGCTTGGAATTGTAGAAGAGAAAAGGAATCCATCCATGAATCAAAAACTGAACTCACACACAGTATCTTTTTATGTGTGAAAGAGGGGGATTGGAGGTGGTGGTGGTGGAGGATCTTGTTGTTTTTAGTGAGAGAAAGATTCCAAGTTGTATATAGAAAAAAATGAGTGAGAGAGAAAGAGAGAGAAGCGTATGCATTGTTTGTTAGATAAAAATCAATCAATGAATAAATAAAACAAATTATAAATAAATAAAATAAATTGTAAATAAAAAAAATAGGTTGCATGTTATTGCTGTTGCTATTCATGTTACGATACTCACTCAACGAAATTTTACATTTCAGCTTTGCTTCTGTTGGAAATTGGAATAGTCCCTTCATAAGCATTCCATCGAACAGGTTCTAGGCAGGAGTTCCCATTCCACTAGGCGAAAATGGTGTAAGTAGAAGCTACAACAGAGGGAAGCACCAATCCTTGACGACGTAAGAATGGACGTGGTGGCCACGGACGTTGATGACATTGTCCCACACAACATTGTTAGAGGTGAAGTAGTGGTAGACTAGACTATCGTGGAAGTGTGTGGAGTCATCAGTGCCTCCGGGGGCCTTGACACAAACATCCCAGAAGATCTTCTTATGGTCGAACACAACTTGAAGTAGCAACGAAGGGTAGTCGTAGCGGTAGCAATAGAAGTTAGGGTTATTGTTAGGGTTAGGGTTATTGCCGAGATAGACGACAGTGGTGTCAATGGCGCCGCACATGCTGGGAAGTGAAATGAGTTCCTCAAATGTCTATGTGGTTTCAAGGAGGCGACAACGACCGACATGGATCTTGATTAATTCATGGTAGAGCTTGGTGGCGAGGAGGCGTGTGACCATATTGGTGATCTTGGATACAAGGTAAGGGTCGAGGAAGTAGCGAGGGAAGAGGTTTTTTGCGGAGAGGTCGTGGGCGAGGCGGGAGAGGAACATAGCGATGATGTAGTCGAAAGGGAGGGGAAAGGTTGGAGAGGGCGTTGTGGGGTTTTAGCTTGTTGACGACGGTGGTAAAGACAGGGTAGGAGAGGCCAATGGCGGATCCATGAAGTTAATCAAGGGGGGCATAGTCATGGATGATAGTGCTCTGTCATGCTCCGCTTCTGAAACGACTTCTGACGGTTTCCCTCTCCTCATTTGCTTTTCTTCTATTTCTCTCTTCATAGCCAAATCGGAGTTCCCACATCATCATGCCTTGTTTCCCGTTATGTTATTGCCCATATGACAAGGTTGTTTGTTACTCTGCTATTTAGATCATCAAACAGCTTTTGGCAAAGATCAAGAACTAATCTCTATTGAAATAAGGCCAAGTAGTAATGACTAGCTACTTAATCATCCTCAGACTAGTACAATCTAAATTGAAAATGTTGGCAAAGTCATACCATGCCATTAAGTATTCAAACAAAACAAAATGCAGAGATGAATTTGCAATGAGTTAAAAGGCACAAGAAGGGTGCATGACATAAGACAACAGAAAAGAAAGAACTATGAGAGCCAAATGTTGTACAATAGGAATATTCATAAATTATGGTGGAAAAAAAACTATCTCTACATTTTTGTTGTCTTTATGCAGCGTCTTAATGAGAGGGACAGAGGGTTGCTTATGAAACCTATAGCAGCCATTTGAGCTAAACCGCTAATTCACTTACCTTGGGGGGAAAATCACTATAATTCCATCATTTCTTAGGCAACTTCAACATGGTGAACTTGTTCACTTACAAGCCCTGGTGACCCTTAGACCCTAGTAACCATCAACAACAATTTAGCAAAGAACAATTTATTAGAGACATCATTACCAACAAAAACGGAAAAATGAAACTCAACTGGTCTTGCTTCCACAAAACTAACAAGCAGACACAAAAAAAAAACAATTCATTCAGAGAACATAAATGCAAATTAATAAGGAGACCAAGAATTTTCTTTTCAATTTCCAAAAGGTCATCAAATCAAAAGGGGCATTACAAAAATGGTAAAATATGAACAAGGCAATGCCTCTTTACCGAAATGACGAAACTACAAATCAACACCTATACTCTAATTCCCTATTTTTAGTAGTTTCTCCACAAATAATATGTGCAAAAACACTACTCACTACTCACTACCACCCTATATGTTGTTGCTCCTAGAATTAGCACGAAAAAGCAGTAAAATTTCCATCACCCATTTGCTGCATCATCACTTGTCAAACTTCACACCAACAAAGACATCATCATCTCCTTTAGTGAACTCCAATTCCCCATCCTCCACATCTAAATCGAAATTGGAGTCGTTATCGATTGGCCTCCTCGTCCTGTTCCCACCAACCTTGAGAGTGCAGAGCCACTAGTCTGGAGAATGCTCAAACCACGCTTCCGACTTCCGAGGATGCCGACGTCATAGCCCATAACCGTGACAGTCTGACGGATGCCGACCCACGATGACGCCGGTTGCCGGAGATGGAGAAGGAGAGAGGAAAAGACGAAGGGTGCGGCTATGCGATGCCCCCTTCTCACAACAGCTAGGTTAATTTTGTGAAAAATTTAAAGTAAGGGTATTTTTGTAATTTTACTTCAAATTTTAAGGGGTGGAACTTGCCCCCCTTCTCTTCTATGTGAATCCGCCCATGGGAGAGGCCGTAGAGGGAGCGCCAGTGGGCGTCGCGGAGAGGAGCTCAAGGGATCATATGTGTTCTGTTGAGAGGGCGCGGAAGGCAGACAAAGTAGTGAAAGTGAAAGAGAGGGTTTGGAGGAAGTGAGGGATATGGAGAGGGAGCGAGAAAATGAGTGTGCCTACAACGACGGTTCTACACCAAAACGTCGTCGTTCTTCTTATTTTTTCAACATTTCAAAGACGGTCAAAGCCAAAACAACTTTGAATACACAAAAACGAAGACGGTTAAACCAAAACTGTCATCGTTTTGAACATACAAAAACGGTTTTGCAGAAACCAACTTTGAAATATTGATTTTATTTACAACAATACCATCACCATTCAAACATATCGATTTCGCGACAACCGACTTTAAATGGCAGTTATAAAATGCACCATTTTAGTAGCAGTGTATCAAAATTAAATCTTTTATTTGCTAACTAGTGTCCAAGAACTCCCCACGTAACTCGTTCATAAAAGCAAATAATTATATCTGTTACCCTATAACTAATTTTCTTTAATGAATTAAGGCCACAACATTAACTTTGCAACTGTATTTTTTGGTCCTAAGCCGGCAAACCCGTTTATTTCACTTATTTGAACCGTGTTGAGTCACTCAAGTACAATAATGCAATTCCAGTTTCATAATAATCCTTTTCCTCCCACCAGTTCTTATCGGAGATCTACAGCAATTGATTCTTTTAACTGCTGATCCTATTATTCTTATAATCCATCCCAATCTTATATACTCCAATTTCACACATTTAATCAAATATTATTTTCATATTAATTATTTTGCAATCGATGTAACAATGTTTAGAACATGAAATCACGTTTATATATATATATATATATATATATATATATATATATATATATATATATATATATACGTTGGAAAAACTAACAGCAAACTGCACACAGCTATCTAAAAAACCAACAGATAAAGTAGGGGATGGCTCCCTCCATGCGCACAGCTGAATATTAAAAACTTTGGATAAGAATAAATTCAAAAAAATATTGTATTAATTTTTAAAAGATTTGAAGTTAATTAGGAATATTATAATATTCAATAAATTCATGAGTTGTCTTGGTGTTTTAGGGTGATAGATTCTTTGAACATCTACCTTTTGGCATGGGATTATAAGTTTTTTTTATCAAGGAAATGTTAATTATTAAAAAAAATTAATGAAAGAGATCGTACTTATAATCTTTATTCTCTTCTCTTTTTCCATAATTACCTAACCAATCTTATTTATTCGTCACAGGATTATACGTACTGCATCTTTACGTCTTATGTACAAAAATTTTGTACATCCTATTATCCTCACCATATACTATTGGAGATCATGATTTACATTTAAAATAATATCGCAAAAGTGCAAACACAAGAAAATCACAATCTACTAAAAGTATCAAATTACGATAGTAATTTATGCACATTGGCACGTGTAAAATATTTACACATAAATATCGAATGATATTTGACCATTAATATGTTACTATGTCTTCCAATTCATTGCTAATGTGACATAACTGTATGGTAAACTCATTGAACATATGTGCATATATATATATTTTACTCTAATTAACGATATATATAAATTAAATTATATAACTATTATGTTTTCTAAATACAGCATTGCCTCTAAAATATTTTAGCAAATACTTATAACTATCGATATTTGATATTGTTGAGAATAGTTTTCTAAATTAAAATAACTCAAAATTAATTATGTTACATGACAATTTGAATGAATTTGTTAAAAATAAATTTCAAAAAAAATTGAATAGACTGACAATATAAATGCTTTAAAATAGTATTATCTAATCATACATTTTGGTAAGTTCATTGATTTTGACTTTTGAAGAATGCTACTAACATACTTCTTTTAACTTGGTTTATTATTAGTTGAAATTTATTAAAAATTATAAAATTATGAGTATTTAATATGTCAAATTTATTATTTTTTATAATTTTCAATAAATTTTAATCAATAAAATATAATGTGTATAAGATAGTGTGCTGTTAACCTTTCTCATATTTTACATATGAAACACGGGTTGTTAATCACAGGTCAAGTTCTAACTGCATGCCATGCAACTCAAAATGAATAGCTGGAAATCCAAATCCATATGAATCCAATTCGAATTCATTTTACAAGTATCATTAATCTAATATAAAAATACATCCACATTAGCCGAATAAATTAATCTTTCAAGGAGTTGCATCTTTTGAGTACGATTATAAAATTAGAAACCCATGATATAATATAACTCTAAATTGATCCTCATTATATTTACAGCCTAAATAAAATAAAAAGATAAAGTTAAGAATAGATTAATTGTAAGTAAAATTTAATAAATTTACAATTTTATTATATGTTGATGTATTTTATCACGACACGACTAATAACTGCTGTTTTAACACCAAACAATAACCGTATAATTTTCAATCAATTACTAATATAAATGCAAATATATATTCTAAAATGCACGTTACCTTTGAAAAACTTAATTCACACTTTATTTCAAAACAATTATTCTTCTCATCAGTTTCGCAATTATCCTAACGGCATGGATCAGAATTTGCACATTGCATTAACTTTAACAATATTATTTTTCTTTGCGGACTTTAACATGTGATAGAAACTATCATTTCATCAATATGCAACCAAAAGTGGGTATATTTATGGGGTCTTCTACGATCTCCCAATCCTCCATTAAGTTCTGTCGCGTTACTGAAAATCCTCACCCTGGAACCGTGCCTTTTTCGCTTTCGATCACTGAGCAGCTTTAGCGCTACACTTTCTCCCAAAAGACTCTTCAATCTCCAACACCATTTTCTCTAGGGTTTTCCTTTTCCCTATCTATCTCCACTTTATTACATTAAATTTAAAATTCCATAGTCCCAATAATATTTTTAACATTTAAATATCTTTTTCATCTCTTCTAGAGTGTTTTTATTTTTATTTTAAAAAAAAGGAAAATAAGAGTTAAAATATGTTTTGTTAAAATTAAAAAAAAGTCTCTGAAAATAATTTTTAAAAAATCATAACTAAAATAAACAAATAAATGTTATCAACTTTTTCTAAAAAAGTTAAAACACATTGACAACATAATAAAATATTTATTTTGTAAATCAAAGTAAACATGTTTTATAAATCTTAAAATTTAAAAATAAAAACTATTTTCAGAAAATAAAAATAAACAGTCAAACAAGAGCTTTTTAAAAACTATTTTCAGAAAATAAAAATAGACACTCAAACGAGCGCAACTTTAGCTAGTGTGTTTTTATTTTTGTTTTTTAAAGAAATTATTTTAGTTCTTATAAAATATATTTATTTTATTATTTATCTTTAAAATATTTTAAATAATATTATTTTTATTATCCAAAAAAATTTAAAAATTCAAAATAAAAATAAAACACATAATTTATAAGATCTAAAAAAATTTATAGAAATATTAAATTATATAAAAAAAAAACTTATTTTTAAACCAACACAAGATGACAACGACAGCTCAACCCGGCATTTAAACAATCTAGACCAAGGATGTTCTCCGAACAAAACAAAGAATAAAACAGACACAAAGCAGAAGGAAAGGGCAAAAAGATAAATAAAAGTATGCCACACCACACACAACAGACGCCAACTTTATTAGTTCCAAGGTCAACGCAGAAGCTATCATTATCGTGCAATTGAAAACGAGAATTTCACTTTACTCCGAGTATGTTGTTCTCACGAAACCCCTTCAATTCCCAGTACAGAAATTTAATGCAAACATAAACACAAAAAATGAAAAAAAAAAAAATATATATATATATATACATATACATATATATATATATATATATATATACAAGCACTGAAAAGGGCATCGCATGCTTAAACAGAACACTATCAACTATTTCAGGATTATCGATAATTTCAAGTACTTACCAACCCCATAGTAGGGGCCAGAATACATAGAGTTTTGGCACATAAACCTAGTTAAACCTCCTACCAATCATAAAACCTTAAGAAACCACATTCCCATTGAAAAGAGATCAAATTAACGTTACCTGAGGATGCAATCAACAACAGCACACATCTAATTAACATGGATTAAAATAAAAGAACCTGAAACCAAACTTGACATGTTTTTATCTCTCTCTTTTTTCTTCCTAAAGCTAGTTAACTAATTAAACTACCCATAAGACATAATTTAACAAAGGCTAAGCATTTTGCATCCTTGCTACAAGGGAATTAAAAATCTCTGGGTACTGAAGAAAATCTTCCATGTTGGAGCACCCTGCAGCAACATGGTTCATCAAAAACTGGTTGTTTCTCTCCACAGACACGCCCTGCATGGTGTTGAAGCCATGATGAATGGCTTCAAATTGGTGCTGCATGGGAGAAGAATCATAAGGGACACCAAAAGCTTCAACCTTCGGAACCCTAGTCCTAGTATCAGCACAACCCCTTGCCGCAGAAACATTCTTGAGTTCAAATTTCTGTTGAGGAGGAAGCGACTCAGGAACAGACAAAGTTTCTTTCTTGGGCTTCGATTTTGGCAAGAACTTGTGGACAATCTCCTCCAACAACCCAGAATCCGAAGATTCTCTTGGAAAAAAGTCAGATTCTTCATCAATAGCTTCAGCAACTTCCATTCCAAGATTAGGGTTGGTAAAGCAACCTTGGAGACAGTTCGTTGCAGCAGAAGAAGAAGATGAAGAGTTTACATAACAACTAGAAGACTTATTATTATTATTATTATTATTATTATGAAAGTGGTGAGAAGAAGAGTTAAGAAAGTCACGAAAGAGAACCATGTTAAGAGAAGAAGAACAAGAAGAAGCGTTGTTATTGTTGTTGTTGTGGGAACCTGCAGAGAAGTCAGCGTTTAAATTTTGGTTCGGAACGAACCTGGTGACATGGCAGTGTTTGGGGTTGATGTTGTAGGGTTGGAAGAGGTGGTGGTGGTGAGGATCGGCGGCGTCGGGGTATAAGAAGTTGGTGCGGGCCTTGGCGCCGCGCATGGCGCGGGCGGCGCAGTCGTATGCTAAGGCGGCCTCCTCCGCCGTGTCGAAGGTGCCAAGCCAGCGCCGCTCCTTCGACTGCGGGTCACGGATCTCGGCGGCGTAGCGGCCCCAGGGGCGGCGTCGAACGCCGCGGTAGCGCATGGTGCCGCCGGAGCTGGCGGTGTCGCGCAGCCCGCGCTTGGTGGTGGCACTTTTTTTGGTGTGGTGGTCGGAGAGGGTTGTGTCGGGGTCTTGAGTGGGGCCCATTCCGTTGAGACGACGGAGTGCTTCTTCCATTGTGTGATATTGAAGAGAGAAGGGTAAGCTCTTACTACTACTTCTCAAAGTTGGAACTTGGAACTGGTTATGAGACCGTGTGCGATGCGTTGCTTTATTTATATTTTGACACCAACGTTGACCATTGACTACTTCTACTTGTTAAAGTAGATTTTTCGAAATAAAAGTTTAAATATTTTTATTTTTATTTTTTAATTAGTATAAGAGGAGTGCTAACTGGTAGGAAGTGCTAAACACATAAGTGCGCTTTTTCTAAAACATTTACTAAAAATTTGTAAATTTATAAAATACCCTTATTACTACACTGTAATTTCTGATAATAAATACCAACAAATCACTTGATAAAATTAACAATTATGAATCTGTTAAAAATATCTTTTTCTTACTCAACAACTTCCAATGTCATTGTGTTCAATATTAAATTATTAAATCAATTGATACTGAACTAGATTTTTGTCCATCTTTTAACTAAGATATCAATTGTACTTTAAGACTTTAGAAAATGCCTTTAAATTCAGTATAAAAAGTGCCTTTAAGAAAAGTTTTTCCTTCTAGTGTTCTAAGCCCTAATGTCACAACATTAATAATAAAGGTTTAAAACTAATTATTGAGTTGTACAGAATTACAAGAGAAAATATATTAATTGTAACAATCTCGTTTGTATTAAAATTGATTGTTCGTATAAAAAAATTATACTATTTTTTTTTAATGAAAAAAGGTATAATTTTAAGAAATTAAAAATTTGTTCGTATAAAAAAATTATACTATTTGTTCGTACATATTAAATAAATACAACTTTAATACAAACTCATCATAAAAAAATTATACGAGAAAACTAATTCCTTTAAAATGAAATAATACAAATTTTCAAACCATAAAATAATATAAAAATCTGAAAACAGACAGACGATCAATTCCCATTTTCTGTATACCCATCTGCAATTAAATAATTAAGTAACGTAACGTAACATGGTGTAAGTGTAACCAACAAGGCAAAATAAATAAAATAACTTGTATAAAAAACAAATAAAGTAACGTAACGTGGTTATGTCTCATTGGTGATTAATTGCCGCTTTTATTTTTCCCTAAAGTTTAGAGGTAAATTACCATCAGAGGTAGGGCAAATGATCAATGCCAAAGTACTTACACTACAAGTTCGATGAGCGACCCTGCACACTGTGCATGCATGGCATGATGATAATTTCTTCTCTGTCTGTCCTTCATCCACAGTGTTCCACGAAACAGGCATGGACATATAACATACATACATAGCTTAGCTTTCTTAGATCTGACTTTTCTAAAACTTTATACCTAATGAACTTTATGCTTCTTCAGAGTGTGCCTCCAGACAAACCAGGCAGCTATATATGTTCCTACGACTACAAAAGACTTTTCGATGTCCCTCATGACGTGCCCTAGCATGTCTAATTAAATTAATTAAGACTTAATTACATTGTTATATCCCCATAAGCCCAGACAAAATGAATAAGTTTGTCAATGAGTTGTGTAAGTTTAACTTTAATTATGTAATTTACCCATTTCCATTAGTTTGGTCACTTAGTTTGGTGTCCATTCATTTTAAAGCTTAATATTAATGAAGTGTTATTGAGTTTAGTCTTTTAAATAAAATTTTAAATTTAAATTTTATGAATAAAAAATGATTAAAAGAGAAAAATCATACTAAAATTTGATCAGTTAGATCATCTATATAAAATATCATCAACAAAATTGAAAAATATTGTGGATCAATAGCATGATAATATTTTTTAATATTAATCATAAATTTTATATTAAAACTTTTATAACATAAGAAAAAATGATTCTTAATCGTTGCTGGTCGATCTCTATAATCTTGTGGACGTGGTAATGGAAGGATTATTGTTGTGACTCTTGACAGCTTGCTATAACGCGTGAAAGACTGATAGTAGTAGTAATTGTTTTCGGCTATTTCCGAGAGAGAACGTACGCAAGAAAGGATATATACAATCGTGGGAGAAAGAAGGCAACGAAACATTGCCAATTTTGGGTTGTGAAAAGTTTCATTATTTTATAGTTAAAAGCTGTGTAAAGTTATGATTGAATTTGGATTGAAGTAAGTCACAAAGGGTTATAGGATCTTTGCAGATTTTCCTTTTCACTTTATTTTATGCATTCTTCATGAGCACTTTTAAGGAGTAGGAAATTACGATAAAACGGATAAAGATCAAATGCACATTAAATTTATTTTTATAAAGTTATGATTGAATTTAGATTGCAAGTCACAATGGGTTTTATGGTCTTTCCAGATTTTCCTTCTTTGCTCTATTTTATGCATTCTCCATGAGTATTTTTGAGAAATTGGCAATTACTATAAAACTGATAAAGATCGAATGCACATTAAAAATTTAGTTTCAGGGTTTGGATCCATACTTCTCCACCCAACATGTAATAAATAATCAAGATTTTCTGGCACAGGAGGGTTGATAAAGCTGCTTTTAGCTTTTTTTTATAAAAAAAATATGTAGAAATAATTTATGGGAAGTTGGAGAGATTCTGGTCCCTTGTGATTATCATTTTGAATGATTACACTGGCGGCGCTCAGAAATTGTTCCTCCCACTTTGGTTTCATAGGTACTCCTTTCCACTGATCGTTTTCCTTTTCAGCTAATTTTGATTATGCATGTGTTCATACATGTTGTTTATGATGTCGAGGGTGGAAACCAAGGATTTAAAGATCACATGGACTTGTCTGATTATATAGGGGTTGGTTTAAGACGGTGAGAGATTAGGTCCTGTTGGAAGCTAGAAAGTGGCTAATATATAGGTTGTTAGTAGTAGTTGTAGTCTTGAGTCAGAGAAAAAGATGAACGGAAGCTGAAATAGAAGGGTTA
>PYAF01000690.1:263838-286257 GCA_007407185.1 Glycine tomentella | reverse complement strand
AGAATAAAATTTACCAAAAATGAAAAATTGGGATAAAAAATATAATTAATCCTTAATAACATTATGATAGTATATAATAATAAAATGTAATTGACAATAAAAATAAAAATACAAAATTAGAATATAGTAGCAATTTTCAATAATTGTTGGTGTAATTTTTTTATATCATCGATTAATTAAAGATCAGTTTAAATGTAAATCTTGAAGTAATTACTATATTCTTAAAAAAGTAATTATTATAAAAATTATGAATTTAACCATATATAATAACATAATTAAATAAATGTATAAAAACTTAGACTTTCAATACATTTTAATTAAATTCAATTTTTTTATCAATTTACAAAGCAAAATAAATTTCAATAGTTGATTGTATTCAAGAAAGGGTAAAAGTGTAAAAAGTTGGTCTTACTTATGCACGAGTTCCAAAAATTACATTCATGAAAAAGACTCACGTCTTCTTCTCTATAACAGACATGAGTGTTCACGGGTCCAGGTTAAACTGTTATTTAATTATATTGAGTTGGATTTTTACGTGTTCAGATTGAATCTAATCAAATTCAATTAAGACCTAATCATATATAGATTGAATAATGAGTTTTATTTTTTAAATCCAACCTAATCTGACCAACCTATATCATATAATTAAATTTTATTATATATAAATTAATTATTAAATAAAAAATACATTAATTTTTAACTCACATAGTTTATTAAATTAAATCATCCATGATTTATTTCTTTTTAAGTTATTATTTTTATCATTGTTTTGATTTTGTTTTATTTGTTCTCATGATAATCTAATACTTTATTTCTATATACAATAAAAATATTGTATTAGTATTGAAATTATTAATTCTTTAATCAAATATTATCACAATTTAATCTCTTTTGAGTGTATTTAATCATTATATATTTATAAAGTTTTAGAAAAAAATTAATAAAAAAGTTTAAATTTTACAATTTTTTTTTAAATATTGAGACCCGATTAATTCAACCCAACCCAATCCGTTAATGATTGGATTAGGTTGTATCACATATGTAAAAAACAATTTACAAACCCAACCAGATTTTTTTTATCAAATCAGGTAATTGATTTAGCCAAATTCGATCCAATTCAACCCATAAATACTCCTAATTAGAGATGATGCATAGAAATATGCATTACAACAATTTTTATGGATTCCAAAACAAGCACTAAATTTTATATTACAAAATCCTTCTCCGGTATTATATAAATCGTTTGTCTTCCATTTTTTACCCTTTGTTCTATTGAGATGAAATTAGTGAGAAAGGAGAAGATATTTTTACTATTTAGTATGGATCTAACATTTTCACTAAACTACTATAATTTAAATATTTTTTTTTCAATTTCTTTTTTCATTCCATTTCACACAACCAAAATCATGCCTCATAGATATGGAAAAAATTTATTCTGTAAATTTCATTGGTGATTTTTTTTTACTTATGAATTGATATTAATTTTTTTTAACATATTATTGATTTAATGAGAAGGGGAGACGAAGATATATATAACTTAAAATATATTCAAGAAATAGTTGATGAATCTATAACAATGTTGATGTATTTCTTTAGGATAATTATCTATGGTTGTGAAAAGTGATGTAGATGTTTAATTAATATGCCGTGTTAGCGTAAAGAAGTTTTACCCTTAACACTTTTTTTTTTTGTTTTTTTTAATGGAAAGATGCTTATGACATTTCATTCAAAAACTGATAAACAATACAATATGAATTGTAATAAAAAAATTTGAGAGCCAACATATAATGTTGACGATCTAGCAAGACTATGAGTGACCACAGTAATTTTGTCTCTTTACAAAACTCACCAATAAATTTGAAAAATATACAAGGACAATTGCTTACAACGTTTGATCAAAACATGAGAATCTGAAACGCCTAAGGAATTATTTTGGAAGATATCCACTATAGCTTTTGCAATCAGTTTCATGATTGTTCCATATCTTTTCATTTCGTTGGCGCCAAATACTCCAAATGATCATAGCAATTTTACTGCAAATGTTTCCCTTCTGCTTGTTCTACCTTTCCATGAATATGCGTCCAAAGACCCGATTCTAGCCATATTTCCTTGGCTCTGGCGCATCCAAAGAAAATGTGCCATGCATTCTCTATATTGTTCTCACAGAAGGCGCACGTTAATTGGATACCCTTAACATTTACAGTTTACAGTTTACATTATTATTTGTTACCACATAGCTCTCTTAACATTTAGTGAAATTGTATACTAATTAAATTTTCCCGAAGGGGGTGTTTGGCATGAGAAGAGTTTTTTAGGTCTGAAATTCTGAGAATAAATAAATCTTTTTGATTGGTCATAAATGTTCTTAGGAGTATTTGTATAAGGTTTTTGAGAATAAAAAATTTGTGATATTTTTACCATATATTTAATCATTTATCACATTAAATAATCTAATAAAAGTAATGTGTGATATTTTTATTGCAGTTAAAAAATATTATACTGGGGAAAGTTAGATTCGCATCTATTCCCATGAAATTTTTGTGTGGGAAACAAGCTAAAAAAATTTCTTAAAAATCTCCTTTGTTAATAATGTTATTTTTTAAAGTAGGTATCAAACATGAAAAACTAAGTTTTCTAATTTAAGATTCCTAAGAAATTAAAATGTTCTCTCCTACCAAAATGTCTCCTAAGAGGAAAATATGTGTGTCTAAATTTGATAAATGTTAAGTTACCAAACTTTCATCAGTCAAATTTAATAAAATTTAGAAAATTAAAAAATACAAAAAAACAAAGTTCTTGATTAAGCATTAGGCAAGTAATTTTCTATTTTGACTTTAAAATTTTAAATTTCTGCAATAATGGATCATTTGATTCTTTTTATTTGGTTAATAATCAAGTTTCTGTCAATTTATTTTCAATTTTTGTCATAAAAAATAATTAATAAAATGCTATCACCCAGACCTTTCAAATACTTAATCTAGTAAAAAATTCTGTATACCAAATTTCTTCTTCAGGCCCGATAATTGAAGAAAGAAGAAAAAGTAAATGGACCTAATGTGACCAATACAAAAAAATCCACTGTACAAACAAAAGCAGTTCAAAATAAAATCGTTTTGTGTAATGTCCCAAATTTCAGGGTATTGCTATTAGCACTGTCCCTTTTAGTATTGGAACTACCCATGTGAGTGCCTTTTAGTTGTATTCCCAAATTTTTTCCTTAACGGAAACCAAACAAAATTGTATTTTAGTTGCTTAAATGGGAGTGCAAAAGAATTCATCAAAGAAAACACGATTTGCTTATATACTTGCACAAAATATAATAGTGGTTGTGTTGTTTATTGAAGGGATGAAAAGAAAAATTAAATAAGAGAAATACGATTCTGTTGTATTTAATTTTCTTTTCTCGACCATACTTACTGAAACCGAATTACGCTTCCTTGAGAAAGAGAGAAGACGAAAATGAGATTCCGATGGACAAGCACCTGGACACATGTCCCGAACCCAAACGCAACAACAACAAAGATTCAAACCCAAGCAAGATCCCTGCATCCCCTTCGCTTCGTCTTCATTAGAGAAATTAAGCCACAAGATCACTGCAACTCCTCCGCCTCTGCAGACAAGGTTGTTGCACCTTGTGAAAACCCATATGCGTAAATCTCTAGTGCGGTGACAACAAAACCCCGATGTGGTGGCAGAGGACCACCACCGAGCTCAATCCCAACGGCGTCGTTCTGGCCGGATCTTCAAACCCGAAAATCGACTGAGGAAGCGATCTATGGTCAAGGTGGGGCGGCGAGATGGTGCTTGGAGGAAGGCGGCACTAGTTCATGGGGTTAGGGGAGTGGGAAGTCTCAGGGGAAAGGAGAGGAGGGGTTAGGGGTATAGGGATTTGGACTTGTGGGCAAAAGAGACATTTCATGCTTCTTGGAAAGTCAATAACAATTCTGGTAGTGAGAATAGTAGTTACCTATTAGTAATAGGTTGTTAACCCAAAAGATAGGCATCCGATTGGTTTTTATAAAAAAAAAAATATATTAAAGTAATACAAAAATATCAGGTTAGTAATTAAAATGCTTAAATATGAATTTATTTCCTTATAAAATAGGATTTTTTGGTTGTAGTCTTTTAAAGTTTTTTTTTTAGTCTTTAAGCATTTCAATTTTTTGGTTTTAGTCATGGTTGTCAAGAGAACTAACATTAAATAATAACAAGTTAATCAATTTTTTTTTACACATGGCTATCATGTTAGATTTTTTTTATGACGTGATAAGTCAATAGATTGTAAATGTTATATCTTGATAACAAGAATTAAAACAAACAATTTTTTTTAAGGAATCAAAACAAAAATCTTTAAAAGATTAAAATAAAAAATACTATATTTTATAAGGACTAAAATAGTATTTAAGCCATCATTAAAATGACTATTATTTTGATCCTTGATTTTTAATATACTTCTTAATATATTTTGTATTATTCGATAAAATTTCTTTAAAAATTATTAGTTAAACTTATTAAATAAAAAACAAACTAAAACTTCTACAAGATCGTGTGATCTTCAATAAATTTTTGTAAAAAAAAATGAATTTAATGACAATATTAACAATATAAAATAATTTTATATTATTATTCACTCACAACTTATATATATATATATATATATATATAACCATTAAATTCAAAAAATATTGTTAAAGACGGCGTTATAGGAGTATTTAAGGAGCGGAAGCCTAGTTCTAGAAATATCAATATATTTAGTGGCAAAAGTGGTTTTGGTTATTATCAATTTATCAATGCTGTTATGTGTTTTCATTGCAAATGTTGAATAATGAGATATTGTTGTGACAGAGCATCTTATCCATCAAGTTGTGCATACATAGTAAATTGAGACCCACATCGAAGGTAGGGTAATTGACATCCACTCAAATATCTGCCATCATGTGTGGGTCCGAAAAGCATTGGCGTCATGATTCAGTGCAACTCCACAAAAAAGAGAGGAACTCGATGATTTCATGTTGCCAGTGGTTGAAGCACATAAACATATATAGTATACCAAATTCAAAAGAGATCAAAATGTAGGTGGGGCCGTTAGTTGAATTAATTATCAAACCCGTGACATGCACAGAAAGAAAGCACACAAACTTGTGTGTTGCATATTGATCCATATTTTTATATGACATTGCATCATGGGTCTTATGCACATGAGCATATCCACTTTTCTCTCCATCTCCATAATTTGCTTCTATTCTTTGACAAAGTTCTTCAATCCTGAAGGTTCCTCAAGACCCTTCTTAAGGTTTGGTCTCCAAATACATATATGTTGCTACATCTTATCTTTTTTCGTTGGAAGAGTTACTAACTTGGATAGTAATTTTGTAACTAATAGTTGAGCAGAGTGTGCATGAGTAGTTGTAAATTTTCTGGTATTTGAAATTTCCTAAATCTTGAAGGTTCTTTGAGACCCTTCTTAAGGTGTGGTCTCCAAATACATATATAGCTATGTTGCTACATCTTATGCTATTAATTGAAAGAGTCACTAACTTGGATAGTATTTTTCTAACAAACAGTTAAGCGGTGAGCGTGAGTTGTAAATTTTCTGGTATTTGAATTCTGTAACAAAAGGTGGTACTATTTATGTTAGGTAGTGCAGGAATTGAAGAGCATGGAAAGTGACCAGAAAGTTCAAATGGCATCTAGGAGTGAGGTCGTGTCAAGTGTTGCTGGGGTGGAGTTTCAAGGGGCTTCTAATTTGGGACAAGGTGTTGGTGGTGGCCTTCAGAGACAACCTAGTATGACCAAGAACAATTGTCTTTGTTCTCCAACCACACATGCTGGTTCGTTTCGTTGCCGGCTTCACCGCGCCCCTAGCCTCCAGAGGACCAAAAGCATGGAATCAGAGTCCCTCAGGGATCAGGCATCTACGGTTCATTCTTCAATTGTTGATGCTGTTGCTGTTGCTAACAAGGATCCAGTTCATTGATCTTCTGATGAATTGATTGTTAAATTGTTACTAAGCTGCTATATGATTACTTGTGTTTAGGCGTGTCATGTTGTTTACTTTCTATCTATTTATAAAATGAGAAAAAAATTTTATGCATTGATAGTGTAAAAAGCTTTACAAAGTCATTCAATCATAACTCACTCATAAGTTATAATAATTGCAAAGTGTAGAGATGTATGTCATGTAAGTAATTTTACTCTATTTGATTGTCACATTAACAATTTGGGATCATTTAATTTCATTCCTGCTTGATTGTCCTTTCAAGTTTATGTTATTAAAAGTTGAAATACCCGTTGTCTTTTTAATCTTTTCACATCCCCGTATTTTTCTAAGTGTCCTTTCCTTGATCACTAAATTTAAAAGTTTAGGGCCTGCAGGTTTAAATCTAGTCGTATAAAGTGTTCTGTCATTTTTTCTGTTGTCTGTGGTATTTTTATTCATGAAACATATAGCATCTCATGTGAAGCAATACACCATGTACATGGATTAATTGTGAAGGTCTATGTGCTACGATAATCTATGACTACAGGGAGTGGTTCCAAAACTCATTAAGTCTCTCTGCTTCATGAACAAGAATCACTTTTTGATTCTGAAACAAAAGTTTTGCAGAGGACAAAACTTAGTACAGTTGCTTGAGCAATGATGTTATTTATATAAAGCTACAATTTTAATTGAAGAAGAATACTAAAAACATAAACTATTGTCCATTTGGCAAAATCTTGTTTTTGATTTTGTCAAAATTTTCCCGTATTTGATGTCTTCGAGATGTTATATAATAGATTCAGGTTCCCAGTGAATCTAGATATAGCAAAACATCAAAGGTTATGGATACAATATTATTAACATGTTATAAAATTTGATCTATGCATATGTTGCCAATTATGAGATTCAACATGAACCAAGTCTAGCAACAAAAGTTTCCTCTGACATCGTACCCTGATGATGAACAACTACAATCTCATTCAAATTTGTGAGTTGGAACTACATAGAAGAACCAACATTGTGAATCATTGAAACAACCACCTGCACCAACATTGCCTAGAGATGAAAAAAAAATTGGATTTACCAACATGGCCTAGTTCTATTAGACTCGAATAGCGCAGACGAACTTGGAATCAACCATCATAATAATCTCTTGCAGGCGATTAATTTAATGACCAGTAAAATTTCCAATTACTTATACAGACACATTATTGGTGTTGAGGTGTGTATATGGGTAGTATATTTTCGATAAACATGTTCAGAAATAAGCTTCCACGTCATCTCCTTGCATAAATTTGATTTCGTATCTCTAACCTTTAAATAGTTATTTTTTTCGGTTCCAAATAAATAGTAAAAGTGGAGCAACGAACCATTGGAAAATAAAGAGATCCACTAAGAATTAGGAGGGTACATTCCCATTCACGCGCGCAATTTCTTGACAAATGACTAGTAAGTAGTTTGAATTGAAGTATTGAACTAGAGAAGAAGCAAACAAAATATCAAAAGGAATGTCAACAGTAATGGTTCAAGTAAGTAGTACAAAGAATTGTTGTTAAATACTAATCATACCTAGTAGTAAATCAGTCATTGATGTCAGGAATATTCATGCAGGCATGCTCTCAAAATAGTTATTTAGTCAAGGTCAAAGAAACTATGATGACTAGTGATCATGATTGCAACAATGATGACGACCACCACCACAGCCAGTCCCCCACTATTTGATTCTCATATATATATATATATATATATATATATATATATATGCTTTTTATGACTTTGTTGAACCTAAAAAATTAAGAAAAGTATAATTCTTTCACCGCCTCCAAAACAGTGAGAGGTCGGTCTCAAGTTTGTGAGATTGAACTAACTAGTTAGTTCTCTAGGGACATAATTCATCTCATCAATCCCACAAAATCCGAATTAATGATCATAATTAGAAATCTGAGAGTAAAAGGTTGAAAGTGACCTACATCAAATACATCCAATGCAATTAAGAAGTCAACTCAATACCTAAACAATTAGTTGATATTAAAGAAGCGCCTATGATTTCAGGGCCTCAGAACTTGTTACACATATTTCTCAGTAGTGCTGAAAAGGTTTGGCTTTAAATGGAATACCCATCTTTACTCTTTATTTTTTTTTTTTGCTTAGAATAGTAAATGTAGATACATGGAGGTTTATTGTAGGGATGGAACAATGCTGAGTCATGGGTTTAAACACAACAAGTGGTTTTAAGTTCAACAGTTGTCGTTGTTTCAATAATACCACTTAGAAGCAAACATATCTTACCAATGCTGGATCTTATTCTGTCTTGTTTATTTGTGCTACTTTTTGGTCGGCTCTACATTGCAACATCATTCTGTTAACCAAACTAACACACTAGATTGTTCCACCGCATGATATATTAATGACAAATCTTTGCTAAGACAACACCAAATGTCCAACCTTAATTATTTGCCACAAGTCCTATCCCTAACAAGATATCAATTCAATAAGGGACGAGATTATCCGCGTGGATACAAAATAGATATGAGGAACATAATCTGATATACACTATTATTTGCTTTATGTTAGAAGCATCAAAATGCCAATAATCAACAGAATCAGGACCCATTTGAAGTGAACCACCAAAGATGAACAAAGCCACGTGTTTCAGATTCGTGGACACACCGCACCATTGACCCTACAATTTGTCACTTACACCTAAGGTTCCTCTTCCTCGATCATCATCCAGTTTTTCACATATGTGATTTTTAGCAAAGAGATTTCCCCTCTTTTGAAAAATCTCATTTCTCATTATTATATAGGTCATATGAACAATGCACATTTTTGGATTCATTGTTTTTCCCTAGATGTTACATTACATTACAACTTACATATAATATATGTTACCCTCTAAATTACCCATATCCCCATCATGAAAAATAGAAAGAATTCACTCAATTCTTTTCAGTTGCACTTCTATTTGTAGACCACAACTTGCTAAACATTTTTTTGGGCTGAGTGGGAAGACCAAGAATACCCTTAAACCTAGAAGTTCTTCCAATCTCATCACGGGGCACAACATTTTCATCCAAGTCATCCTCAGCTAGCTTCATTCTGAGAGTAGGGTTCCTAGTTGTTGACTTTGGTGACTTGAATCCAGAAACACTCCAATTGTCATCAGCATGAATACTAGTTGTGGTGCTCAATGGTGCTGTGTGCTTTGAAGGGTCAATGCCATGTGCAGTGAGCAATGCCTTGATGTTGCTTGGCATGTCACTCCCTTTGCCACCAGCTGCTGCTCTTGCTTGCTCAAAGAAGAGAACTTGCACAACAACTCTTAGGGGAAGAAGCTCATTCTGTGCTGCATGCATGCATGCTTCCATAGACAGCTTTTTGCAGTCTAGAATTCTACATAGTCTCTTCCTTTCACTCTTGCTGAGTTCTGGATGTGCCTACATTTTTCATTTAAACAATTTTTAGTGATACTAATAAGGTTCTTTCTCCCAGTAACATATATTACATTACTAAAGAGTTTAGAGTTCTCTTTTTGTAAAATTTTTGCTTAATGGAATGAACACATTTATCATGGAAAATGGGAAGAACACACTATCAATCATGTGAAGGACTAAATAGCAGAGGATTTGAATATTTTGCAGGATGTCCTAAGTTCAAATTTCATTGTTGCCATTATAGACAGAAGAACAAAAAAACTAGTACCAATAAAACAAAAATCGTGTGTACCAAAAATGTTCTTTCATAGTTATCACTGGCATCTTTTTTCTTTCTCGTTCTAACCAAGTGAAATGACTAACTGCCAGAACAGAAATTAGAAACTGCGAGTGTTAGTCAGAAAGTGGCCACATTCACACCAAATTTATGGTGGGTCATCCAACTTCACCTAAACCACGAAAAAATGTTGAATGAGACAAGATTACAAGGTCGAGTTGTTTATCCACCAATTCTGTCCCACCACTGAAACATGTTCTTCAACCAGAGCCCCCTAGGAACCCCTCTTTGTTGGCCATTATTTTTTTTCCTACCATGTACAAAATGAAGTAATTCTGAAAACAGAGAGAAATTTCTTAATCAAAACATTACCTTGAGATAAATGTCAATAGCTCTGTACAGATCATCATGATCATGCCTTGCAAAATCTGGTATAGTTTCAGCAATAACAATGAATTTTGAGAGAGGCAAATTCACATCCCTGGCAACCTCCTGAAGGTACCTATCCACAAGCTTTGCCACCTTAAGTTTTGAGCTATGAGAAGCTGAGGAGGACCTCCTACTCTCTTGAAACTCAAAGTTAATATTCTCAGCAGAACGAGACCGCCTTCTTTCAACGGCGAACCTTGATGTTGGAGGGCTGGTTGGAGGACTCTGACCTTGCAACATGAACTGTTCCAATATAGTCATCACCAAGTCCACTTCATAGATCATATCATTAGTACTCTTAGACATTGAGCGTATCAGAAGATCGTTAACCGCGGCTTCCTCCAATTGAAGTCCTACCCTTGTGGCCAATTCCACCTTTGAAGAAGCAGAAGCATTGAGAATATTGGCAGCCTTCAATAGCTTAAGAAGGAAGCGGCAAGAAACAGCACCTTTCTCTGCTGGAAGCAAGCTCACTATTGATTCCAAAAGCAGTCTATGCTTTGAATTCACTTCACTTGCAGAATCTGAATCTGAGTCTGATTCAGTTTTTTCCCTCTTGACATGATGCACATTATTCCTTATATTTGGTAGCCATCTAGATGCATAGAATTTCAATGCATCACCAATGAGATTTGAGGGTGTCTTGCCACCCGATTTGATGGCTATCATGGTTCTCCAATACAAGTCTATGCTCAAATCTGCTAAATCCTCAGCCCACCATCCTCTGCTTGTTGATTTGTGTCTCAAGCTTTCACTTCCGGTGCACGAAGACACATCATCCCTCACCCTCCGGGAATGGCTGTGTGACAAACTCACCTTTGATGGGTGGCTTAAGGCCTTTGAGGCAATTGCCTCAATGCATCTGCTTGAAATTGCCAAGTCCTCTGACCACAAAGGCAATGCCTTTGTGGTTTGTAGAGTCACAATGGAATCCTTCCAGCCATTGAGGATGCATGAGTTGAAGAAAACATCAAGCTTGTAAATCAAATTCCCCTTCTCAACATCCTCAGTCATCTGCAAGTACTCGGCCGCGCAACGTGCGGCCACGATGTTGTAAGCACTGAGAGTGATTGTTATGCCATAGCAGAACTTGGCACAAAGCTCAAATGCTTCCACCCCACCAGGAAAATCAGGTAGTTGGACTATTCGGTGCTGTGGAGAATCAGAACTCTCTGAGCATAGCCTTTGCAGGCGAAAACATTTGGACAGTAGTGGAAACTGAACAACAACAACAATTCAACATGAACCAATATGTCACTAAATAATAAAATGAATGGACAATAAAAAAAAAGATGCAAAAAGTTTATTAAAATATCAAAATGGACTGAGATAGAACTTGAAGAGTTTCTATCATTGTTAATTTGGTATTCTCAAGTGTAAAAGTTTCAAGAAGCATACCTTGTGAAGAAGGTATCTAGTGCCTTTCACTTGAATTATGAAGTCACTTGAAACTTCAGAAGAGATTGTCCTGCATACAAAGAAAAAGGAAAGAACTCATGTTACTCACCTGAAGCTGATACACATTAATCCATTAATCATCTACAAATAGAACCAATCAAAATTGATCTATCTATGACTTGCCTTACAGACTCAGAAGTGTAAAAGGTGTCCGAACGAGATCCTAGTTTCATAAACTTCATGATTGTGTCAACAATTTCTTTTATGCTAAATCATGTAGTTATTTGCATAATTCAGAACTGCACAAAACACAAGTAGTGCATAAAAGCATATAGTGGTGAAGAACATCTACATGAAATGCTCTTTCATTATATTGCCAACTGGAAAAAATGAATCAACAGAATTCGTAAAGTTTCTGGAGCCTCAATAGAAAACTTCAGGAACTATCAGACAGAAAAAGAAAAAGAAAGTAAAGAAGATGAAGTTTTTTTGGGGGTAGAGAGAGGGTGTGAAGAAGTTCCAATGGAAAAGGAAAAACAAGAGGCTTGCTATGGGAAGAAATGATATAAAGCAGTTTAAATAAGTAGGAGTGACAACAAATATGGTAAAAAGGAACGCAACTTTTATCACATTCATTCAGAAACACAATTTTGTTATTTTGTAAGAAAAAAAATGAAATTATAAATGAAATTCGTCAAGTGTATTTTTGAAAGATTACGTAATAATGTTCAATCATTGATAGAAAGTGTATTTGAAAGATTACGCAAAGAAGTGTGTTTCTAACGCTGTTCAATGGTCAATCGACATAAATTGGGAGCATTTAACACTACAAAGTTATTAGTGAATTGGACATTTTAAAGAGAAAGGATCAAAGGGCAATGCAAATTCTTCCCGATTTAGGCTAAGATATAGATTACACAGGCGTGCTCTAAAATAAAAGACGACTATAAATTGATTATAAAAAAATGATTATAAATTGAACAACAGTAAGATCTTTAAGTATGGTTTCCCAATAGAAATTAGAATTTTAACTCAATAATCTGGATAATAAAAATTGACGTTGAGTGTCAACACATATAACTAAGTTTTTTCTTTACAAATCTTTCTATTATTTTATAAAAAGAGAATAATTATAAATCATCCTACAGCATTCTTTTGTTAATCCCCTTACTTCTTTTGTATGATAAGTTTTGAATATGTTTTTGATTTAGCTACTCATTTAGTTTTTATATATAGTTATAAAAGAAATTAATTTTAATTCTATACATACTATTTTTAATCCATTTTAGAGATTAAAAATAATTAAAATGATATGCGTATAGACAAAAAGGATTATATTTTGCAAGCCATATTATATCTTTTTATAAAATATTTTACTTATTTTATAAAGAAAATATTAAATAATAAATATATCTAATATCTTTAAATATAAAACTCATTAAATATTTTCAAGAAAATTTATAACAAGATTTAAAATTATTCATAAAAGAACAACATCATTATACAACAGGAAATATATACTCAGCTAAAATAAAGAATGCAATTCAGACGTGAGATTTTTACAAGCTGAGGTAAGAGCATCTGGGTAGTGGATACCCAATAATGAAACTGTCAATCATTCATTGCCCAATTCGACCTAGGAAAATTGTGTAACTTTATTATTTATTTATGTTTTTATTCTGTTTTGCTTTGTTTCTTAGTAGAAACACTAGAAGTATAGCATGTTGTGTCATATTAACAAATAAAATAAAAAAGGAATACGATGTTGTTGTAGGCTTTGTGTTACTTTTTACTATGGAGACAAGCCATTGCCAGCGTGCAACTCTAAAGGCAATTTTCACGTGCTTATCCTGCGCCTACTAGTGCCCTCCTTCTCATCATTGCCACTGCAAAATTCCAATTTTCTTTTGCTGCATTTTTTTTTTTAAACTTTGAAGCAGCCCCTCGGATTATTTTAGTCAAACATTATTTTATTTTATATGCAACATGAACAATTGAACATGTTACAACTTACACTCCTCTCTCTCAAAAAGTGAATGAGAAAATAATTTAAGTATAATAACGCAGTAAAAGGGTCCTGAAATTATTTTGGTAAATGAAATAAAAAGAAAGAAACAGGAAAGTTACAGAATAATGCTGAAAGTAAGATATGTGTATCAGTATCAAAGGTGTCTTTCACAATTCCAATGGATATCCTCCATTCATATATTAATTAATTTCATCTTATTATATAAACGTGCATAGGAAAGATTGCCCCTATATAATACAGAAATAACCAAATTGCCATTTTTCTCTTCTTTTTTTTTTTGTTCCTCTTTTAGATTAGATGAGCCTTCATTTTCATTATTGCAAATGGTCCAGGAGATTGAAACTCCGCATATCACGAGTAAAACTTTGAAAAACTTAGGTTGTCAATGTTGGTTCATGAGATGTAGAATTTTAAATTATTAGGTAAAATTAAGTTTTTTTTTTTTTTTTTTTAGTTGAGAATTTTGGCTGTAAGTGATGGAATTGGTCAGAATGTGTTAATCTTTCATTTGATGATTGTCTTATACTTTGTTCCCTTAGGATTCTAATGAGGCAAATGGCGCGAGTAAAATAACCGAGGGATTAATACTGGACATCAATGATCACATCATTATATTTTAATTCAAAATCTTATAGTTTTAAATTTGTCAATATTTTTTCTCTCACTTAAATGTCACTTAACTTTTTCACTTTTTAATATGAGACTTTATCTTTATACTTAGTAATTTAATTATTATTTTTTTTCCTAAAATTCTGTCATCTTGGATTTCAGTTTGATGGCCTCATACTAACATTGATTGACATAAATAATAGTGATTTGTGCCTCTTAATCAAGTAATCCAGGATTTAAATTTTAATATACTTTTAGAAATGAAATAAATTATATTAAGAAAAAATTATTCATCTTGTGTGCATTAATCATTTCCAATAAAAGTTAATCATCATTTCTAATAAAGATCACTTTATATCATGATAAAAAAAAAAAAAAATTGATAACCTCACATCAACTTAAGGAACTATGAGATGGATGGCTGCGGACCCTTTATTGGTAGGAAACAGAAAAGGAAAAACAGAGTTATGAGGGTATGGTATTCATGATTGGTTCCATATAGTGATGTGTCAGTATGATTTGTTCAATGCTAAAATCACATATATAAATTTTTGTTGGCAGAATTATTAGAAAAGTAGGAGAGGGGAGGGGTCAGCTTCTATTTTAATTATATGCTTCATCAATCCGAGCTTTAAGAACCTCACCCTCATAGAGTCCACTGTAAAGGTTGAAATCACTTAGTTTCTTAGTAGTCCTACAATGTTCATGATGTATATCATCTCAAAATAACAATAAACAAAGAAGCACGATGGAGAATTTAGCTCCACAAAATTTTTCTATTACGTTGTAGTGTAAACAGCTATGATTCTCGTAATTCGATTTTACGGCATTAGTTATTTGCTAGACTAAAGTTTTCTCGTACTTTAGACACAGTTTAGTAGCATTTTGGTTCCCTTGTTGTTCGTGGTGGCGATGGTGATGAAACAACGAGCATATAATGATTTGAGATGTGTGTTAGAGACACTATTCTTAATGATTTATTTATGTAGTGTATGAATCTTTCTCGATTTAACAAATCCTTTTCTAAAAGATGATATTTATAGAGTAGGAAAGGTGTACAAAAACGGTTAAGAAATCAAAAATAAAAAAGGTATTTAAACATTTTAATTATAAACAGTAAAGAATCAAAAATAAAATAAAATAGATGAATGAAAAATTCATAATTGGATTAGATTTAAAATTTGGGACATAAAAACATTCATCAGACGATTTACACTACATCGAGCTCACATGACCCGATCTCATGTGCTCAAAAGTCATGTATCTTACTAGTTAATTTAACCATTCTCATCACACACACACACGCACATATATAACCTGGTTAAGCGTCAGTTCCTCAAAAGAGAAATTTAAAAAAGAATTTGGTCGAAACAGGAAGTAATTTCCTATTCTATTTGATTCTCTTGATTTTCTCAAAATACAAATATAGATATAATTCAAATCTTTGTTTGATTGAAAGAGTATATTCAATTTCTATAGTATACATATACATAGAATACATTACACTACTAGAATATAATAGAACCCTGAAATGCAGATCTATTTTATATTTGAACTCAATTAATTAGTATAAATGAAATACTTTAATTCAATAGTTCATAAATTGAGAGGGTAAATACCGGAGAGATTTACATCAATGGATCATGAACAATCATATAAGTAAACCTGACACCACATCTTAACCCAAAACCTTAAGACTCAGGTTTATGGGTCTTCTCCTTACTTATATGGTGTTCAACCTTCTCATTCCTACCTGATGTGGGATTTCACCTCACGCTTGTATTCCAACAATCTCTCATTCAAGTGTGAGTCTCTTCCACATGGTAGTCTTCATTTTGAGTGAAAGCCATTTTCAATCCACAAGTATCTAATGCTGGCCCTTAGAGCTTAACTGTGACTGTCCCGTCTCGTTTAGCCATTGTCGCCAACATGCTCTAGTACCTTGAACAGTCGCAACACCTATGAGACTTGTTGCCTAGCCTCCATGCATGGACTCACCCGACAGGGTACGAGGGGTCCTCATGTCTATGGATCTACCGTCGCTATCTTACTCGTTTGAACTGCTTACCAAGTCAAATCATCAACTCTGATACCATTTTTTGGGAAGGTTGAGCACCGTATAAGTAAGGAGAAGACGTATAAACTGAGTCTTAAGGTTTTAGGTTAAGGTGTAGCGTCTGGTTCACTTATATGATTGCTCATGTCCCATTGATGTAAATCTCTCCACTGTTTACCCCTTCAGACACACAACAATTGGTATGATAGTCGATGGTTTGACTTGGTGATTGACTTGGACGAGTAAGATGACGATGAAAAATCCATGAACATGGAGATCCCTTGTATTGAAAATCTTCTTGGAGGGTCAGTTCATGCATGGAGGCCATGTAGCGGTCCCACAAGTGTTGTAGTGGTGCAAGGTACTAAAGCATGTTAGCAGCAATGGCTAGACGAGTCAGGGCAGCCACAATTAAGCTCTAAGGAAAATCATTGGATAGTCATGGATTGAAAATGACTTCTGCTCGAAGGGGAGACTACCATGTGGAAGAGACTCACATTTGAGGGAGAGATTGTTGAAATACAAGTGTGAGGTGAAGTCCCACATCAGGTAGAAATGAGAAGGTTGAGAACCATATAAGTAAGGACAAGACCCTTAAACTTGAGCCTTAAGGTTTTGGGTTAAAGTGTGGTATCAACTTCACTTATGTGGTTGCTCATTAATCATTGGTATAAATCTCCTTGGTTTATTAGTTAGTGTAGTAAACTATATGAGCCAAAAATGTTTTATTTGTTAGTGGTCTATTGATACGTAAAATAAGGTTGTACAAGGACAAGTATACCCTACGTAATAGTATTGTGGACACAAAAGTTCAGATATTGTACCCTAAAGGTTAGTTGTGTTCCTAAAATAACTCAATTTACATAAACTAAATAATTTTGGACATTTTTATCTTGAGTGTGAAAATTGTTAAGATTACATATTATTATGTTATTATGATTAGATAGTAATTAGTGATATAGTCATTATTACTCATTATTAGTTTGATCATACGTAGTCAATATTGATCTTATTATTCATTATAAGGCTGTATGGTCATACACAACACAAAACATTACACAGTAAAACACTGTTATATGGTATCTAGAGCTTAGGTTATTCTTGACAAAAGAATAACAAAAGTCGTTCTCTATTGAAGACTTATTGTCCCTGATGGACCTCTTTACTTTGTCCGTACCCAGGTGACCTGTTTCTGCATTCTAGTACTCTAGGGACTCTTCTCACCTTTTTCGACAATATGTTTTTGAATTTCAAGTAACTTTTTCCAATCACTTTCATCAACCATTGTCGTTGTCCACCATTCCGACCTATCCAATGCCACATATTGTGCCTCCATCGGAGTTGACATGTGACCCCACGTGCCTCTTTTCAGCAATTCAAACAACACCCTTTACTAACGCATGTAGGCGCGTACGACATTATTTTTGGCCATGTTTTCAACGACTATGTCACCTACCTAGTCCTTTTCCGCTTTGAACATGCAATATTCGTGATGAACACTGTTGCACTCTCAACCACTATTTGGAAGCCACCCTATTGCTCTATCACGTCATCCACATGTGCAACCAACTCAAAACACCATCGCACGTAATCGTAATAGGACTTTGGTGTGTAAATTTCATGCACACAATGCGTTACACATCTTTGGCCAACATCACACGAATTAATAGGATATTACATTCTATTAAAAAAAATCAATTGGGAGACTAGCTCATATTTCAAAAACTACAAATATAATTAAACCTTATATTAAAAGTATACGACGTTCTATTAATTTATATTTAAATTAGATAATATAATGTAAAGCTTATGAGACATGAATTAATAGGTGAGAGATTAAGAATTATTTATATATAATAAAGTGAAAAATGAAAAATAGTAAATAAGGCAGGATTATTGAGTTTAATTTTTGAATATTTAAATTATTTTTAATTATTTTTGAATTTATAATAATTAAAATAGTAGATTTTCTTAAATAAAATTAATATAAAAATAAAACCTTAGAAAGTTATTATTTAACGAAAGCACCCACCTTATTATTATTATTAAGTTAGAAAATATTACTTAGGTAGCACTAAATAAAATCTTCAAATTCTAATATATAGATATTGAATGATAAATTATCAAATTATATAATAAATTTAGATTTATTTTAATTATTTATATTTTTTTTGTCATTTTATTTTTGGGGCAAAATATTTATAAACTTTGTTGGTGATTAATGTATGTTTGAGAGTCAAGCTAGCTACCTTGATTTAGTGGGTTTTCTTTCTGTTGCATTTTTTTTATCCATAAGACTAATATTCAAGATTTTATTTAAGAAATATGAGTTTAATTTCACTCAAACCAATAACATGCATTATATTATATTATAAAAAAATGTTTTTAGTCTCAATACTTTTTTGAAATCTTGTTTTTAGTCCTCAAAGTTTAATATTACCATAATTAGTCCCTGTACTTTACAAAAAAACTTATTTTTAGTTTCTCCTCACAAAATTCTCACAAACAACATTAACAAGTCTAACACGCCACCCACCTGATTAATGATGTGAAAAAATGTATTATTTTTTAAAAAATGATTTATTAATATGTACGCCTCGAAGACATTGAATCATAACTTTCAAAGGCTCCAATTTTGTCTTTGTTTTCATTGTCTTTCTTCAACAGTTAATGTGTCTTCTTTTGTTTTTATTTGTTTCTGAAACAATGTTTCCATGAATTTGTACGATAAATAGGCATGGTAATCTATTTGTCATGTAGAAAATAACGTCAACACCATTTGTGAGGAGAGTGTATATTATATTATATTATATCTTAATTTAATGGGTAAAATTCATTATAGATTGAAATTAAATAGATATTTACTTATTAATAGGGCGGGGACAAGTAGTAAGGTATGTACCATAATTAAATTCCTGGCTATGGATTGTTCTGATTTATTTTTAGTACGCCTATATAAATACCAATGTATGGGGGACTATTGCTCATACTCACCCTACTCTGTCCCGTCCCATCCTACTCCAACCCATTGTCATCTCTCTCTAGCCAATTCATTTGTATGTTCAATTTTTTTATATTTCAAATTTGTTTTAAATATCTAAATAGAAAACATTAATTTAAACCTTTCATGAAAAAAAAATTTGACACATGATTTTTTTAGGTCTTGAGTCAGAAATCATGGGTGTTCCTCAACTCATTGAGTCAAAAACTAATCTCGCTTGCAGTGCATGTGTTAAGTCAAAATGCATTTATGTCTTAAAGATGAATAAAGACCATAATTATTTTGATTAGATAAAAATAAATACAAATGATAAAATTTGTATTTGATATGCTATTAGATCATATTATTATAACTTAATGGTCGCAGGTTCAAGTCTTGTTATACCCAAACAAACCTACCTTACACTATACCTATTAATTAATAAGGATATGTAGTAACGTTCAAAGATCACTCTTTGGCCTTTAGACTCGCTTCAGCGACTTCGCCCTTTAAGTGAGAAGGGGGTGAGGTAAGGAGTATTATAAGAGTGGCTCGGTCATCCATAGGCCTCTCCTTATTGGATTCATTCTATTCTATAGGGCGGGGCTGCAGACCAACAATCCAGCAAAAAGGCTTAAAAGCTCCTATGTCATTTACAACCCTGGCGTATTTCGGATGCTTGAAGGCCGCACTGACCCTTATATTCCCTGAGGAGGTTCTACCACGTGGAACACTCTTTAATGAAATTTTAGCTTTAACTGGTTGTGACTAGGAAACTACCGGTTTCGCCTGATGGGCCAGGAATGCCCGACTTATCAATTTATCTGGCAAACTACTGTGCATTTGAAATTTTAGATGATGCATTCATAAGATGATCTGATATAACATTTAAGTAGTACATTTAATATTTTCATTTAATACTCTGTATCTAAGATTTTTTCATGCAGTAAACATTATCCTAGGATCTGTCAAAGTCCAATGAAGAATAAATGAAGTTCACGATCTAGAAGATTCTAATTCTCATCAAAAGGCATGCTCTATTGTTGCAAACCTGCTATGATGAAAGAAGTGATTTTCATGCTAAAGTACAAAACACGCTAGCCTATCAACATAGACTTTGCATGAAGAAGGGACGTACATTTAATGCAAGCATTAAATGCTCCAATGGACTCTAGACTTCAGACGAAAATCAGAGTGAAGAATCCAACCGTTGTGAGACAAAAAATACTTGAAGAAGAAGACTATATATAGAATATATAGAAGAAGCTTTGAAGAAACAAGACACAAACAATTTACGTGAATTATTCTTTCTTGTAAAGCTTTCTATAAACTTTTGTAAAGATACAAAGCTCTCAAAATACCTTGTATACCTTAAGAGAAAAGAGTAAAAGTGTTGAGTGATATATCCGTCTGTAAGATGATAACATACTTAGTGTGAAATCTTCCAACAAATCTTGTTGATTTGTTTAGAGCCAACAATGACTTGGTAGGACAAAGAATATTGAGTTTAAGTCAAGCTTACAAGTGTAAAAGTCAGATGTGACAATGAACAATATTTGTAACTTTGATAAGTTAGTGGTTGCCAAGAATTGGACGTAGTCTCGAATTTGAGACGAACTAATATAATTCTATGTGTGCTTCTCTCCTTTGCTTTAACTGACAAAGGGTTTGAATCTGTTTTTAGATTTTATATCCTGTTTTGTTTTACAAAGAAAACTATTTTTGTTATTGTCTGATATAGTTTGATCTTTAAGTGTTTTAGTTTTTTTTAACAATAGACGATAAATGTGCTATTTGTTTTAGAAAAGTTTTTAAATTTCTAAAAACACAATTCAACCTCATTCTCGTGTTATATGCTTTTACAACATGGCTCTTGCTGTCCTAATGTAATTTTGCATACGGAAAAAATCAAATACAGATTTTTTTTACTAAATAAATTATTCCTTCATATATAAACACAACATAATCTTATACAAATGTGTCACCTTTATCTTTTAATTTAATGACATGATTGAACAATTATATATGAATAATTATAACAATGACGGAATAGATAACTTTTTTTTTCCGAAAACATATTCTTAGAGAAATGAGAACATTTAATTGTAACTTAACTTTAGATTAAAGATTTGTATATATCAACTAATGGTGTGCATTACATTAATAAATTTATTATATATGAATATATATATGAGTTATTTTAAAACATAGCTAAAAAAATCAACGCGACCGTGCGCAATCATCTACCTTGCTAGTTTTCAACAAAACAAAAGCGAGATTCAATTTAAAAACACAATGCTACCAGCAAATTCTATAACATCGCCACTTTTAAAACCTTATATGTTTTTCTTTTATTTTTAGAATTTGTTCTAGAAAATATAAAGGAAATCTCAAAATTCAAATATATCTCATTGGGATTGGAATTTTGAGAGTTACCTAATCAGGGTTTTTAATATTTATTTTTACTCTCCCCATTTTAATTGTGATTTTTTTATTAATCATAATTTTAATATTTATTTTTAGTCTACTTTCTTATATCTTGAGCAACGGTTGTTATTTCGTGTTGATTCCGGTTTCAATAGAAAGTAGACTAAAAATCCTATGAAAAAGACTAAATAATCCCCATTCTAACTCGTATTCTCTGTTTGAGTGAACTTATGAACACTTTTTTTTTGTTGTTTTATTTTGAGTACCTCGATGAGCAATTTTCTTTATTTATTTATCATAATCTTTGTAGTTTTTTGTTTGATAAGTAGCTTTTTGATCTTGAAACTAAATTTGATAAGCTTTCCAACAAGTCATGAATTATATTTTTCTACAATCATTTGATCGTTCAAACTTGAGAAGTTATGAGGGCCATTAAATTTGAAAACAATAATAATTATAAAGCAAGTTTGATCTTATGTTTTAAGAAATAGAACTTAAAATGTGTTTATTAGCTCAAATATTGTTCTTTTTTATCCAAGAAGGAATTATATTTACTTAAGTTAGGATTAAAAAAATTATTAATGTTTTCATTAATCAAATCAGTTTCTACAATATAAAAGATTAGATTTTAAATTGGTGTCACTTAATTAATAAATAAAAGTCAAGATAAATAGAATTTTAATTAAATCAGTGTAATTAAAATTTAGACTATATGTTACTTTTGGTTCATAATATTTTTTTTTATTTTTTTTTGGTATATTAAATTTTAAAAAATTTATTTTATTATTTTATTTTTTTAA
>PYAF01000690.1:219303-263738 GCA_007407185.1 Glycine tomentella | reverse complement strand
AGTTTCTACAATATAAAAGATTAGATTTTAAATTGGTGTCACTTAATTAATAAATAAAAGTCAAGATAAATAGAATTTTAATTAAATCAGTGTAATTAAAATTTAGACTATATGTTACTTTTGGTTCATAATATTTTTTTTTATTTTTTTTTGGTATATTAAATTTTAAAAAATTTATTTTATTATTTTATTTTTTTAATATTTCATTTTTGTTATTTTTGTTAACAACATTTTATATTGTCAATGTTTAAAATATTGAAATAATTACTTTAACGTCATAACAAATAAAATAATTAGTTGAAACAATCAATTTTTAAATTACAATTATTTTATTAATTTTTTATTTAAAATAATAATGAAAATCTAATTTAGACATTTTTTAAATTAGAAGATCTAATTAGAGTGTTTTAAAATTTGAAAACCAAATTGATATATTTAAAATAATTTGATGGCTAAATTAATAATTTAACCTAAAAATTCACAAGAACATAATTTTGATTTCTAAAAATCCATGTTAGAATCATGGTTGCAGATGGCCAAGCACAGAAATTGTCGTAGATTATATGGCGGGACTTGGTTCTGTCTTCATCTCCAATAACTGCACACCAAATGTTCGTTTACCAAATTCCAAAAGTGGGCACGACCGAACACCACCAAAGTACATCGGACACGCTCACAACGTCTTGGCTCATTCAGTCTTGTAGATTTTTTATTTTTTTATTATCATATTGGTACGAAATAATTCTGGTTAGAAAAGAAGATTAATCTTTATTAAAGATAATGAGTACATATAAAGTATTTTTTTAATATGATTTATTTTAAATTAAAATATATTTTTTTAATAAATATCAAAATATTTAAAATTAATTTCTGTAAAATTTTGAATATATTTTTTATCCTCATAAATATAAATGTGTAATTTTTTAACTTATACGTATGTTCGGAAAATTTGGATAACTATCAAATATTGGAAGAAGAAAGTTTCTGGATTCCACGTATGATGGTTATTGTCATGGTTGGAGATGGTTCGGATATATTATTATAGTTGGGTGTTTGCAGGCTGGTTTTCTTTATGTTTTGTGCAGCAACAATTATATATTGTTGTTCTTTTCAATTTTCCAGCTTTTTAAGTTACGGGTTGCGGATTGTTTCTTAGAGTGGAGTTTTGTATTGTATTGAATTTGAATATGTAAGTGAATTTCTGTTTGTTGGGGCTATTGGTGATTTAATGGAGTTTGAAGAAGGTTAACAAATTTGTGACACTTTTTTATATTTTGTGATGTTTTAATTTCTAACTCCTAGAAATTATTAACACATAAGATTGAATGTTTTAAATCTAATTTTGAGCTAAAAAATCATATATTTATATTTTATGAAAATAAAAATATAGACTAATTTTGAGCTAAAAATTTATATATTTATATTTTACGAAAATAAAAAATATAGACAAAATATTATAAGATGGATTTTGAATATTTAGATATTTATAAGAATAAAAATATATTTTAACTTATATTTTATGCTACAAGATTAATAATAATTCAAATATTAAGAGACACGTATGAATATCACTTAATTAAAGGGAAACCCTCACACCGTGTTGATTCATTCAGTGTCTTGTAGATACACAGACTCGTGGCAGTGTGTTTGGCTGGGTCAGTACTCAGTGGCAGTTACGAAATTAAAGGGAATAACAAAGGGTAAAAGATGGAAGCGAACGAGTGGGAAATAGAAGTACCAACACAAGCATGCAACGAAAGTGGTGTGAATGAATGTGATAGTGAAAACTGAGAAGTGAGAGGAGATCCACAGACGCCGTTGTGAATGGGTCATTATCAATGTCGCCAAACGGGGTAACCAACCGACCGTTGGGACCCTCAATTCGCTACGTTTTCTTATTCATCCAACTCCGTTAAGAGAAGAGAATCCAAGTTTTCAAGTTTTTCTTTCACTTATCCTAATTTGGTTGGAGAAAAAATATGAGAAAAAAAAAAGATACGGATATTGGAGAGGAATTTAAAGGAAAAAAAGAGAAAAAAATAACTTTTATAGACAAAATTTGAAAATATTATTCTTTTCTTAATTTTTCTTCTTCTAACCAAATAGGATTAATAGATTCGATAAAAAAATATTTGAAATAAAAATATTAAATTAAAATAAAGTGTAAAAGTGTGAGACTCACACTAAAATTTAAAACTTTTCACCAATTTTTTTCCTTTTCCCTCATCTGAACATGTCCTTAATGGTTGGCTTGTTTGCATCTTAAGCCATGGTTTAGTTGAGATGAAATTGATGAGAAAAATGGTTGAGACGAAATTGATGAGAAAAAGAAGAAAATTTTCATTATTTAGTGTGGATTCCACATTTTTACTATAGTTATTTAATTCAACTATTTTTTCTTAATTTTCATTTCATTCTACGTAGTCAAACTATCAAATTGTACCTATTTTTTATTTATTTGTGAAAATCAAAGATAATATCAAAAGATATATAATAATTTATATATTCTTACTCAATTAATTACGTTATTCTTACTCAACTAATTAAACTATACTCTTTTACACCATACCTAAATTCTTAAGGATGCAATATATATGTTACAATAATATATAATTCCAGCTATATGGCAATGCGGGGAAGACTAAAGCTAAGAAAATCGCACCTAGCATAATATGAAAGTAATAACTTCGAGTGTATTATTTGGGTTTGAACTTTTTGACCCTCTAGTGTGAAAGTGGAGAATTATGAACAATTTTCCGTGCATGAGAATTAATGCATTGAAAAATTTGTCCAAAATGAACCCTTTATTGCAAAAGGAAAATTCATCATGCAAGATTGACCTTTACATGTATACTTTCGAATTTTCTCCTTCGACTAGCTTTATTTTCTTATTTTGTTTAAAGAACTATCTTTATTTGATATAGTTGAAGGAGAGGAGAAGATCTCTCTAGGGATATCTTTTTCATGTCTCGTAATCAAAGTCAAGATCACATGTCTAAGAAACTTGAGTCTTTTCTACTCGAGCTAATTCATAGACGTTAATAAAATTAAACAGTTTATTTTAAGGTCTGTACTATATTTAGAATGATTAATTAATGGTATTCCTAAACTTGATATGATTCCTATAAAGTGGTATATATCGTGTGTACGTATCTGTAAAAGGATAGATAATTTTTTTTTCCGGGTCTGTTTATTCCTTAAAATTTTCTTTTTAAGTATACTGTAAAATCAGATTCTCATCTCAACAATAAATATGTATTTAATACCAATGAATAATATCTTATACCAATGAATAATATCTTACCACGATATTTTCATAACTATTTATATATATCCAAATTATACAGATTCAGATTCAAATGGATCTTATGGGTCCTTATATATTATTATCATTTTAGGTAATACACCTATAATTATGATTAAAGCTCTCTAATCTGTTATCAGTGATGTACTAGGGTAATCCTTTTTAATACGTACTAATGGTGTTTTGACAGTCTCAGGTCTTCAGCATGGTCGGGGACTGCACATGTTTCAAAGAGTACTCGAGTATCCGTCTGAGTTGGGTACCTGAAGACATCCTTAGAGGCGTAAGATAAGAATCTGTATTTTAAGTAATTAAGGTGAGTGAAGGAAATGAAAAAGCACAAAGCACAGTAAAGTTATGCAATCTGTTTTATGACTGGAAAATAAGTCATCTAAAGAATATGAAAACAGAATATTTAGTGAGTTGAAAGACAACGGGATGATGTATAATGTAATATTTAACCGATATCATGTTTGATTATTTATTGCAAAATTATGTTTGAGTAAAATAATTTTTTCAACAAATCAAAATTTTTACTTTTATGTTTATTTTATTTTTATTTGTTGGATTTAGTTGGATTTGCATGAAACACGTGACATAACATTTCTAAATGCAAACCAAACATCCGCATAATTTGCCGTTAAAAAACGCATTAAAATATTACAGGGTCACATACGTACCATATCCAAAGTTCTTGAAGTGCATATGTATGGTTCTGTGCTTATATAACACATTATATATACACACACACAAAAAAAAAATGATTAATTATCTTGGAAGATATTGAGCAAATTGCAACGCCACAGGCCCCCAAAATTGAAATGACAGAGGTGGTTGTCGCTGGTTGGGCCAAGAACGTGGTACATCGATCCGACACAAGCTTTACGTAGCAAATTGCCAAAAACTAAAACCAGGGAATTCCTCCTACGTGCTTGACCTTTGAGTTATCACTGTTTGTCTCCCAAAATCCCTTTTGTGTGACTTTAAATTTTGTAAGCATTAGAGGACAAACAATAATCCCGCAGAGCTAAAGCGCAATTCAACAGCGACGGCGTGACATGGGTGGTGCCCTTGCTGCATGTGCTGCGTGCGTCTCTTTGTGCTCGTAATAGACACCACCACCTTTATTTTCTATCCTATGTACTGTACCATTCCTCAGCCACAAGGACCAGCAGCTATATGGTTGGTTTGTGGTATCACAGGTCCTCACACACACTGGTGCACTCACACAAACACACAACAATTTCTCTGGTAGAATACTTCTGATGTATTTAGATAATGGTCTGTCAAACCACCCATTGGCCTTTTTACATGAGACGCTATTTATAAGTAATACATGACTCTTCACTTGAATAACTTCTTTTCCTAGGGACATGACTCTTCACATGAGTAACTTCTTTATCAAGGGACATGACTCTTCACATGAGTAACTTCTTCACCAAGGGACACGACTCTTCGTATGAGTAACTTCTTCACCAAGAGACATGACTCTTCACATATCTAATTTATTATTATTAAAGTTTAATCCAACAAAATCCCCCATAAACTTTAAATATTTCTTTCGTCTTTCATCCTCAACATTTTCTTACAATTTTCCAGCAGCAATGTCGGTAATGGCTTTGTGAAAACATCTCCAACTTGATCTCGGCTTGCCACATGAAGTAACTCTACCTTCTTTCCTTTTACTTGATCTCGGATGAAGTGGAATCTGACGTCGATATGCTTGCTCCTTTCATGATTGACCGGGTTCTTAACTAACTCGATTGTTGACTTATTATCTACACAGATCTCGGTTGGACTGTCTTACTTTGATGGGATTAAACACACAATCCCCTTCTCTGTTGGGAGCAACACCTCAACCGACCACAAACACTGGGGAGTCACAAGACTCAACCAACAATAGTTTTACATGGGAGAAAACCTTCAAAAGGAAAACCCACGGGACCTAGTCCAGAACAATCCACTATTCTCAATAATAATGGTTACAATCACTCTCAATGGCCTTCAGCCGGAGACACTCAACCTCATCAACAACAATGGTGGAAACGCTCTCAACAAGGGTTGCTCTCAACCTCTCGGAGACGCTCTCTCAACAGCCTCATGTTGGAGACACAAACGAGAATCCTCTCCTCCCTTTTCTGGAATTTTGAATCCTCTCTTCCATACTAAGAATATTACTTTTTAGATCGGGCACGTAATAGACATCTCGGATGCATCCAATTCGTCCATCTTTCTGCGAGAAAAAAAATCGTACCTCGGCCTTTGACATCAACCTTTGAAGCATCTCCAAACGAAACATGTTCGGCTTCTATTTGTCTCAGATTACTAAACAAATGCTTATGTCCACACATATGATTGTTTGCACCAGTGTCTAGATACCATTCCATCTCGGATCCCTGGTTGACTTCACTTCTAGTCATCATCAGAATTCCTCCATCTCTTACTTCTCCTTCTGTAACAAGGTTTGAAGTTTCATTTCTTCTTTCATCTCGGCAATCCTTCGCAAAATGTCCAACTCGACCACAGTTGTAACATCTGTCCGAGTTGCAATCTCTCGAGTAATGTCCATACTTTCCGCATTTAAAACATTCTACATTCGATTGATTTGAATGTTGGCCTCTTCCACGACCTCGGCCTCACCAATTCTGCTGACTTGATTCAGCCTGCACCTTATTCCTTCCTTCTTGACTGCGGCCTCTGCTACCGTGACCATCTCCTCGACCTCCATAGCCACGCCCTCTACCTCGAAAGTTTTGAGAATAGAGTGCCTTTTCGTCCTTGATTGAAGCTTTTGTCTGGAGTGCTTGTTCCAGTGACTCTTCTTTCTTCTTTTTCTTTCTTTGTTCATGCGCCTCCAAGGAACCAACAGGTTCGTCAACGGTGAGCGTTGCTAGGTCCTTTGATTCCTCAATCGCACATACAACATTCTTGAAGTCGTCAGTGAGAGACCTCAGAATTTTCTCCACCACTGTGGCATCGGACAACACCTCTCCATTTCTGTTTAGTTGATTTACCACGGTCTGGACCCGGGTAATGAAACCGGATACCCCTTCTCCTTCCTTCATTTTCATTCCTTCCAACTCTCCACGGAGAGTTTGAAGTCGAACCTGTCTAACTCGATCGACTCCCTTGTAGACATTTGTAAGAATGTCCCACGCCTTCTTTGAAGTTGTTGCACCAGCGATCTTCTCAAACCCGGAATCATCAACAGCCCGGAATAACATGTACAACGCCCTTTTGTCTTTCAACCTTGTGTCCTTCAATGTCTTATTCTGCGCCATCGTATATCTTGCTGTGGATGTTGGTTCCTCGAAACCACCATGGACAACTTCCCAACTATCATGGGTTCCCAAAAGAGCTTTCATCTGGATACTCCAGTTTTCGTAATTAGCCTTTGTAAGGCGGGGTAATGGCAAAATACTACTTGGCGCACTCTCCATTTTCTCAATGCTGTGATACCAATTTATGGTATCACAGGTCCTCACACACACTGGTGCACTCACACAAACACACAATAATTTCTCTGGTAGAATACTTCTGATGTATTTAGATAATGGTCTGCCAAACCACCCATTGGCCTTTTTACATGAGACGCTATTTATAAGTAATACATGACTCTTCACTTGAGTAACTTCTTCTCCTAGGGACATGACTCTTCACATGAGTAACTTCTTCATCAAGGGACACGACTCTTCATATGAGTAACTTCTTCACCAGGAGACATGACTCTTCACATATCTAATTTATTATTGTTAAAGTTTAATCCAACATGGTCAAATATTTTTGACCATTTTCTTTTTTGTCTTAGTTCATATCACTGCTGTTTCTCAATTTACTAAGACTAATTCTGCTTGCATTGGGTAATTGTGGTTGACTCAAGAAAATTTTACACACGGTGAGAACAAACATTGCAAATTTCTGAGTTCAAAGAAGGTGATCTAGTGTAGGTTCATCTTCTAAAGGAGTGTTTCCCGCGAGGACAATTTTTCTCACTAAATAAATCATTATCACTCATGTGAACATAATGAAATCTTATTATATTCTGATAATAATTTTATTTGTGCAAATTATCCACCGAGGATCAAGTGAGGTGGGATGGTATAAGCTTAATTAAGAAGTGGTCGAGTTAGAGTTTTAGATATGCAGCTGCGTAAATACTCGAAGATTTTGGTTACCCATAATAATTTTATTCAATTCAAACAAGATTGTTTCCAGAAAAAGATATTTGTTGTTTAAACAAAAAAATATCTATCGACTTTGACGATGACCATTTTCTATCAAAGAACCTTACTAATAACCTTTAGTGAAATTTTCTTTTTCAATTATATTTTTTAAGAGTAAATAGTCATTTTTGTCCTTGAATGTGTAGAGCACTTGCAAATTCGTCCTCAGAAGATGAAAATTCAAATTTTAGTCCCCGAAAGTGAAAAACGTGCGACAAATTCATCCATCCATTAAATTTCGTTCGTTACCGTTAATGAAAGAGCCTACATGATATAAAGGGATGAAAATGTCTAAAAAGTAATTGCCAACATGGCCATCTTTGATTGACTTTCCAAAATTGAGTCATAGGGACATATTTGTCATGTAAAGTTTAGATTTTTACTTGTTGGACTCATTTTTACCCTTACCTTTTCTTCTTCCCGCACTCTCAGAACGCACTATCTCTAAGGAAGGACTCTCAAAATGCTTTCTCTCAGAGGAAGGACAATGAACATTTTCCAACAACGACCACCATAGTCGCGGTGTAGAAGGTTTACATTTTGGTCATTGAAGATGAAGGTGTTTCCTTTCCAACGACCACCAACGCGCTCTCTCTGTTACTACGACCATTTTTTCCAACGACGATCACCATAGTCGTGGTGTAGGAGATTCACATTTCCGTCTTCTCTATCGCATCGCCAGGTTTGCATTTCTACATTTCTTCACTCATTTTTCTACACATTTCTTTATTTCATCTAAATTGCATCTCATTTTTGCTTGGCCATAGAAGATGAAGTCATTTCCTTTCGTGCAGTGTTTGTTCCTTTTTGGGTTTCCCGTTTGGCTTCATGTTCCTTTTTTTCGAACGTTTCGTTTGGAGGTTTATATTTGGGTTCTCAAAATTGTATTTTTACTTTTTCCTTACTGGTGTTGTGTATAAACAAGGGTTATGAAAATACAAATAATGATGTTTATGTTTACCTATAGGATGTGTGGTGAGTCACTCTTATTTTGCACCACAATGGTAAATTGATACAAAATGCAAATGGGGCATTGGAGTATGTCGGTGGTGAATACTGTAACGCCCCGTGTGCACCCGGCGTATTAACATTATCAGAATAATGCAGCAAGCATGGAAAACAGAATAATAAAGGAAGCTTGAATCTGATGTAAATACACGTTATATACATATATGGTGAATTTCTGTCCTTTACAAGATACATAATTCTCAAAACTATACAAATGTTCCCTAGGTATCAAAATACAGACATAATAAGCAAAATGTGAGCTAACAAGCTCGGTCTTCTAAGCCTAGGGTTCTCTATCATCCTATCCCAACTCAGGCCTTTTGCCTTGGGATTTCTCAGCAACTTCTATCTCAATTCCTGCAACATAAGCCCCAAACAGGAGTGAGATAATAATCCCAGTAAACTCAGGGTTCTTCGAGGTTTCCCTCCCCTTGGTTTACTTTTCAGCATACAGAAATATATATATATATATATATATATATATATATATATATACATCTTAGCATAACAGAAATCACATAATATTAAAATGGCATCATACAATTAGCCTTCACGGCTCACATAAACCATCTGTATGCACATGGCCATTCTAACTCAAGCATAAGCAAACAATACACAGTGCCTGAAAGAGATCATCCACCGAGTGGGTACGTTCTCTCAGGACTTCCATCTGAGTTCTTGAATAGGATCATCCACCGAGTGGACACATCTACTCAGGATTCGCCGCCCAATACCTGAATAGGATCATCCACCAAGTGGGTACGTCTACTCAGGGTTTACATGGACGCCTATAGATTATCCCAAGGGAGATCATCCACCGAGTGGGTACATTCCCAAAGGGGTCCATAGTTCCTCAGTCTACTGGCCAGTAGATTTCATGCAATCACATCACAATCATCTCATAACAGAATCCATACAAGCATATAATATACTAGTGTACTCAAGCCATCATCATAATCAGCATATCATATACTATCTCAATTTAACCAATATACATATACCCTATCTCAGGGTTGAGCTAGCACTCAATTGCTAGAAATCATCAAACCATTTTATCAATATCAGGTACATCATTCAATATCATATCATCATAAAGCATCACCATACAAGATATATCAAACAAACACCCAAGATGGGTGTAGTAAACACAAGCAGGGAAACAATCCCCAAGAACACTGAGCTTACCTGGTCTCAGCTCAGAATCAGCTCTCCTAGCCTCGTGGTGATCTCTACCAGTGATATGCGCTTCACGCCCTACAATAGGCATGAATCAAAGCATCAGTAACGGTTTTCAACCGTTTATATGAAAGGAATTGCTCTTCCTTTCTCCATCAGTTCATGTCTTCTAACTTAAGGTTCATATTAGCTCAGCTTCCACTAGGCCATGCCTTGACCTTCAATGGTCTGTCTCAGTCTAACTAAGGCCTCAGAGTTTCTTTAAAACTCTGTACAACTCAATTTCAGGCTTAATCAAAGTTGAGAACCAACATTGGTTCAACTCAGCCAAAACAAGAGTATTATCATGTTTTTACCGTTTATTTGGCCTTATGGATATCTTTTGTAAAAGTATGTATATTAATTCAGGCCATAATACCTTCCATTCACACACACTTCCTTCCCCTCCAGAGCCAGACCCAAACTTCATCACAAATTCAGCTTCAAAGTTCCATATTACTCAGAACAACCTCCTGACTACACTTTTCTGAAGAACCTTAGCCTAATTTCAGCCCTATCATCATTTAGCTACTATTCATCCAATCCCCATTCTAAGAATCAAATGGTCAGGACGTGAGTTTCTTACCTCAATGCAATCAAGAAAGGCCGGAGAAGTCTTTCTCCTAGCTCTAGTGTCCTTGAACAAGCTTCTTTTCTCTCTGAAGCTCATCTCTCTCTCAAGAACTCAGGGGTTGGGATTCTCTAGGGAGTTAGGTTGAAATTTTGCTTCTAATTGGTTCTAGTCAAGCTTAGAAGTGATTAGGAGGTGTTTTAGTGGTTTATACTGAAGATATGAAGCTCTTAAGGTGCATCAATGGTGGTCTAGGCTTAAGGAGGAAGAGGAACAATGATTTTCCTCTGAAAATCGCGATTTGCCTTTATATAGGTGGCCTACCAGAGGTCTGGCGTGACCCGCGCCACCTTTGGTGCCATCCGCGCCACAATGGCGGTGGCCGTGGCCCCACCAGCGCCACTTTGGCGCCAATCGCGTGGCAATCCAGAGACTCTGGCGTCCTTGGCGCCACCAGCGCCAACTTCCAGAGGCTGTGGCGCCACCCGCGCCACACCTGGCGCTGATCGCTTGGAAAACCAGGGGAATTGGGTTTTCCAGTCCACTTCCCGCGCCACCAGCGCCACCCATGGCGCCATCCGCGCGGTCTGGAAAACTGGTGGCGCCCCTGGCGCCACTTTGGCGCTCCAGGCGTCAACTTCCAGAGCATCTGGCGCTCCCAGCGCTGACCTGGCGCCATCAGCGCCAACTTCCAGTAAGCCTGTCGCTGATCGCGTAAACCCTGGCGCTGATCACGCCGCACTTCAAATACAGTTTTCTCACAAAAGGACCTGGAGCTAACCGCGCGAAATTCAGCGCCAACCGCGCCAAATCTCAGGGTATTATAAATACTATGTCTAGAAAGACGTTGAAACAGATTTGGTTAATGTGTAGACAACCCATAAATTGTGCAAAGCTTGCCGCAGCTATGTGAAGTTTGCTTCAGTTTATTATTTGGTGCCTGATAGTAGTTTACAGAGGTTTGAAAATGATTGAGATGTGTTGTCTATGTGCAAAATTTGGCTTATTGGTCCATAAAAAGAAGTGCATGTATACTTGGAACATGCTGAGCTAGAAGGGGGTCCTATTAATGAAATTGGGCTAGAGATTGAAGTAGATGTGTTGCCTCAAAATTGCAGTACAGAAACAAGGGTTGAGGTTGTTCTTGAGGACTTTACTCAAAATAGTATTGAAGATATGGATGTTGATGGTGCTAATGGTGTGGGTAAAGGTGGTCCAAATGTTGAAACTAACGTTGTTGGAGTTGAAACTCTAGTTGATGTGCAAGATGATGAAACCGAAGTTGTTGGAGTTAAAATTGAAGTTAATAATGGTATAGATGATAATGAAGTTAAAAAACATGATGAGGATGCTGACTTTTCTGATCATTCTGAAAGTGAGCCAGACTATGTATATGTGTCTCCAGAAGATGATGGAAAATCAAGTGAAAAACAAGTAATGATAGTTACCACTCTAAAGAATTTAAGTCTCTTCCCAACAGTGACGATGAAGGGGACACCAATTCTAAAATTGTGTATCCTCAATACAATCCTAGAAGTTGTTTTGGACAAGTGTATTTGGAGGTTGGGATGGAGTTTGATACTATCAAACTATTTATTGAAGATGTAAGAGAGTATACCATTTTTCATGGCAAGGATCTCAAATGGCCAAAAAATGACATCACTTGAGCTAGAGCACGCTGTAAACAAATTGGATGTCCACTGGAGATTTTTTGTACATGGTTTGAAGTTACAAGAAGCCTTCAAATCAAAATTTTTTTGGAGGAGCACATATGTGGAAGGGTCTTCAAAAATAAGCAAGTTACAATGAAATGGGTGGCAAAAAAGGTGGTTGATAAGCTTAGGGTTCATCCAAACCTAACTTATGTGGAGGCACATGAACATCTTAGACAAGAACATGGTGTGCACATTGATGAAAGAAAGATGTTTAGGGCTATCAAAAAGGCTTGGACACTGGTTGAGGGAATTATCCAATTATAATATGCTAAGCTTTGGGACTATTCACATGAGTTAACAAGAAGCAATGAAGGATCAACTGTGAAAATTAATTGCATTCCCATTTCTAGATCTCCTCCATAATTCCACCGAATTTATATATGTTTAGATGCATGCAAGAAAGGATTCAAGGCTGGTTGCAGACCTTTTATTGGTCTTGATGGTTGTTTTCTAAAAGGGTGTTATGGCGGTCATTTTCTTGCAATAGTGAGACAAGATGCAAACAATGCAATTTTTGTGATTGCATGTGCGATAGTAAATGCTAAAGATAAAGATAACTAGAAGTGGTTCCTCACATTGTTACATGAAGACCTTGGAAACTACAAGCAATATGGCTAGAATTTTATGTCAGACATCCCAAAAGTGCAATTCAATTGTTTTGCTTTGAGTAATTGTGATGCAAAATTGGGTTCAGATATAGAAAGTTGTAATTTTGATTGCATACATGCATATGTGATAGTTTATGTGTCATGCTAGTAATTAGATATATGTCTTTGTCGTGGATATATTTGTCAGTAAGTAGAATGTTTTAAGGATGAAAATGTCAATAAGTTATAAACAATATAGAGATAGATATATTTGTCAATAAGTTGAATCTTTTAAGGATAAGAATGTCAATAAGTTATAAACAATAGGGATATATTTGTCACATAAAACTAGGTTTTGATCAATAAGGTTAGTCCACTGGCAAACTATCAATGTGTATGAAAGTTTTAACTTTTTTCCATGGTGGACTCTAAGAGGATTGAAATTAAACTATATATGTAAATTTCCATTTTTTATGAATATGGAAACTCACTTTTTATTGAAAATGATAGGTTTTTCGACTATTATTGTTGTTGCAGCTGCTTTTGCTAACATTTGTATAGTATGTTTGAGCATGATGTTGTTCTTGGTAATATTAGGGATAAACACTGTTGTTGGCTTTGTTATCTTTGTCTATTATTTCTCTTTTTAAACCTTTTATTTCATCCTTGTTTCTAAATATGATTATTGTCTCAGTTATTTTAAACATTTTGTTAAGGATAAACCTCTTACTATGTTCTCGTACTGTTTCTTTGTGGAATGTGTTGTTTGGCTATTAGTTGTTGTTCTCTAGATCCTTGGACTAATGTTTGTTTGATTGTAGTATTGACGATTTTGGTAGAGGTAGGAGTTTGTGTGTATGTGCAATTCATGCTATCCTCGTTTGGTGCATTTGGTTGGAGCATAGTGTTAGTGTCTTTGAGGAGGTTTCGTGGACCTTTTCTGGTTAATGTTAGGTGTGCCCTTGTCTTCCTTTGACCAATTTTTGTTTACTGGATTTAATGATTTTGGAAGAATTATAGAGTAAAAAACTTATGTCAATGAGCAGTCCACGTGCTGCTATTCAGTGCATTTGGTTGGAGTGTAATGCTCTATTTGCTCTTATTTTTAAGGGTTCTTTGTTGAGCAGTTGATTGAGCTAACATTAAGTTATTTTTTGTTGTAAAACATGTAGTCCTCTCTAAGGGTTTTCTATTTTTCATTGCACTAATTTCCTATTTTTATTTTATATTTTTTGAAAAAAGGCTGGACATGTCTTACCTTGTGTATATGTGATAATCTATGTGTGAAGAGTGTATTTGAAGATAACATATTTGCTCTGCATTCCTCGTTCAATGTGGTTGTTCACACTTCACATGTCTCTGCATTCCTTGAATAACCATTTTGAACATACTTATGGGATGTGTAGGACTTAGTGCATGTTTGAATATTGGTTCTGAATGTACTTTTGGGTGCTGAACACACTTTTGGAAAATAACATTCTTTGTCTGAATGTATTTTCTGAAAGGGTGCAACATTTATTATCCAAACATTCTTTCATTGCTTTTCTAAGACTTGTTTCAATCTTCAAAAGTTGTTAATATGTAATGTGTTCTTTTATCCATGAGATGCAGTATATGACTTATGGATGTGTTTTGCTGTACTATTAAAATATTTTGGATGATTAGATAAAATGTTATAAGTATATTAGTTTCCAGTTATTTATGCATTTGTTTTATTTTTATGTAGACTAGCTAAATAGCGAAGTTTTTAAATTCATTTGTACTCTGCATATGCTGAGAAATAAGAACTTTTGTTCAAAATGGTCTTGGATTCAACTTTGTTGCAGGCTAAAATGTAGATAACTAGTATGGGAGCAATTTATCGACAATTTACAATAAATTACAAACAAAAATAATAGATTACAATTAAAAAATGTTTATAAGTAGAATCTTTTAAGGATGAAAATGCCAATAAATTATAAACAACAAGATATATTTGTCAGTAAGTAGAATCTTTTAAGGATGAAAATGTCAATAAGTTATAAACAATAGGGATATATTTGTCGATAACTTTTATTAATTGTATTTTTGTCCTGTTTATTTATATGCTATGTATAGGGGTTGCTTCCTACAATGCAGGAAGTTATGCCAGGTGTAAGAAAAAAGTTAAGAGGCCTAGTCTGCTAGTGTGCACAGTCTGCTACTGAATCAAAATTTAATGTTAGTATGGAAGTTGTCAAAAGAAAGAATGAAAAGACATGAGCTTATTTAGACAAGTGGCCCAATGAATCATGGACCAAAGCCTACTTCAGTGAAAATTGTAAAGTTGACAGCATAACCAACAACAATTATGAGTTTTTTAATGCAAAGATTCTAAAGTTAAAAAATAAGGCAATTTTGAGTCTATGTGAGGATATAAGGACCTATATTCTACACAAGATGACAAGTGCTAAACTGAAAATGGCTGCAAGATTAGTACCATTGGTACGTATGCAACAGCAAAGGCTGGAAAAGGAGAAAGTTGAATCCAACAAGTGGACTACAAACTGGGTTGGTTATCCTGATGGAACTAGATATGAGGTTTGTCGTTATAAAACAAGACTTGATGTGGATCTACACAACCATTCATGCACATGTAGGATGTGGCAACTTACAGGTATACCACTAAGTTGGTTAAATTTGTCAATTTTGGATATTATGCATTGCATAACTATGCAATTTAATGTGTATTTTGTTTATCTACATAGGTCTATCTTGTAGGCATGCGATTGCTGCCATCAGATACAATAACCACAGGCCAGAGGACTACAATGATGATATGCCGACCATTGGAGTTTACAATGCAACCTACGGAAACTACATACACCTTACCAGGAGTCAACAATATTGGGAAAAGACACATTTTGACAGGCCTACTCCACCAGTTATTAAAAAAAGACATGGCTGACCCAAAAAATGTAGAAGAAAGGATAAGAATGAGGGACAAGTCAACAATAATAGACTGAAAAGATCCTACAAAGAGCTCGCTTGTACTAGATGTGGTCTGAATGGTCATAATAGTAGGAGATGCATTAATGGTGTTCCACCAAGACCAAAAAAGTGGAAACTAGCTCTTGAAGAAGAGACTAACTCAACTACAACCACAACAACACCAGTAACATATTTTTTAAAATCTGATTAATTATTTTTATTGTTGCTTACAAGTTATTTATGTTAGATGTTACATATTTGTAGAATGAGATTAACTGTTCTTAATATGCTCCACAAGTTGAACAACCTCCAGCTCCAACTCCTAATGCTAAAAGTGCTCCTGATCCAACTCCAACTACCACTCAAAGTGCTCCAACTCCTAGTGCTATGAGTGACTTTTACATATAATTGATTAGTTATTGTTAAATTATTTTTATGCATAACTAGTCACTATTTATAATTGTTGTAGGAAACAAGCTTCATACCTCTACCACAATCAACTGCATTTAGACCACCTCCACTTAGGCCTCTAGGACCAATTCGAATTATATTCCCGAATGTACCATCTCATAGGATGAATTAATCGAATTACATGAGCTTCATACCCACACCAGGGCTGCCCCGCCGTTAAGATTCGAAGAAGTGAAATATGAAATATGCTTGTCTTTTGTTTATAGTAGATTCTGATTAATTATTATAATTTGAATAAATTTATAACGATTGATACATTGTTTATTTTGGTACACTGATAGAATGTTTATTTTGAAAATTTTCTATTATGAAAAACAAATTATGTTTATTAATCAATATTATGCTTATTATTATTGACATTTTGATCCAATGAAAAATTACGCAAATTAGTATAATTTTCAAATACTATATATTGTTAAAATTAATGGTAAAATACATGATAAAAATAGTTTAAAATATTAAATATGTCATCTATAAGTTATTATATAACTAATAATAGTATCATTTTTCAGATACTATATATTGTTAAAATAAATCTACACAAATTAGTAATAATATCTATACCTTTGGAAACTATTGTAAACAAATATCGTGCAATTAACCAAATATAACATAAATGGAGAATTATCAATATTTTGGTTCAACAAATTGATATTTTGGTCCAATGAAAAATTACTGACATTTTAATCCAATGAAAAATTACTAAAATTTTGGTCCTTCGTAACTTATTGATATTTTGATCAAATGAAAACATACTTATATTTAGGTTCAAAAAAATTATTGACATTTTGATCAAATGAGAAATTACTTTTATTTTGGTCTATGAAAAAGTATTGACATTTTGTTCCAATTGTAACTTATTGACATTTTAATCAAATGTCCAATAATGATTTACTGACATTTTGCTCTAATCTACTCAGTAGTCATGTTGACAATCATTTTTTAATATTTTTGTCATTATATATCATATAAATTCTTTTATTAAAACAAAATTTAATAAATAAATGAATTTATTACATATTTATTGCTTTTGAGAATTTTAATTTTAACTTTAATCTTTTGGAAGCCAATTAAAACTCCCTTAACCCAAAGATGTATGCCGAGTTTCCAATATGGCTGCACTAAATACTTACTGTTTCAGCATTTCCAATCTGGCTGCCGGGGCCCTCTTCTCTTCTGCTAAGTTGTGACAACAATTCTCTATGACAATTGTGTGGGGTCATTGTGTTTCTCTTCTCGAAGTTGTAGACACCAATTAACGTACAAGAAGTTGATAAAGAGAATACACACTTCCGTTATCAGTTAGCCGCTGGCTTCATCGCACTTTACTTTTTTTTCTTTCTTACTTTTCCCCTTTTGTTGGTTAGTGGTGGACATATATACTATTCTTTATGCATCTCTTTGTAAATATTATAAATAGAATCGCTTTTTTATGAGTGAACCCATTGTGTTATTTGCTTGTCTGAAAACTAGTACTTGCATGTGTTTCAAGAGAATTAGATATACATAGGTAAAATCTATTTGATATTTTTCTCCGTAAAATCAGAAAATAAATAAATAAAATTAATTTTCTCACCATAAACTATTAAAATCAACTTGTGCATTTCAATATTTGTAGAAGAACTCTTTTATTTATTTCTTTTTTCAAAAGTTGAGTTGTATAAGGTAATATAACTATGAGAAAAAAAATTAATTTATATTATTTTATTTCCCTAAAAATACTTATAAAATTTTTTTTCAAATAAATCCTAACCTTAAACCTAGTCTTACTATATCCTGAAGAGAGTTATTACTATAGTAATATTGGCAACTTTGCAATATATAAAAAGTATTTTCAATAGTCTTACTAGTCCCAGAATCCAGTCGCTAAAGCATAATATTCTTACCGTTTTGCGTTAAGGGTCATATTCTATTTACTTAATCGTGGATAATATATATTGGCAACTTTGCAATATATATAAAATGATAAAATGATAAAAATATAAAAAGAACGCTTGAATTATTAAATTTTTGCCTTTTCATGCATATATCCTTTTTAGTAGTTTATTATCTAATATAGGAAAATACCCAATGTATATTACACTCTATTTTGAGGTGAATTGGGGTGAAAAAGATAAGAAAAAAAAATAAAAAAGTGATAAATGTGAGAAAGTATGATGAAAAGGAAAAAGAGAGATAACAAAAGATGAAATAGAAATCAAATGAAAAAAATAGAAAGAAAACAAGATTGAAGTAATATGGGAGAGATAGTAAGTAATGGGTATATATATATATATATATATATATATATATATATATATATATAAACTCTATTAATGTGAGATTTTCTTGCTCTCAGAGTTACACTAGCTAGCAAGAAATTGTGCCATTTTGCAGATAAGAAAATCAACTTGATTTACTTGTACATACATAAAACTGAACATGTTGAAACATTAATTATTGATTTCTCATTTAACCGTTGAAATTACTAGCTAGGAGCAAAAAAAATGTTTTTGCCAGGGATTGAATCATCTAAATTGAGCAACTCACTATATAGAGAAAATTAACAAATTTCAGATGGTGATGAAAAAAATAATGATTAATATTTTACCACATTTATAATTTGTCATCACGTGTACATATATAATAGTCATTATTTTTTTTTTATCAATGATTCATATTTCTTACTTTTAAAAATACTGACAACATACTCTTTTGATTATATTTTCTATTATTAACAAAAAATTAATAAATGTTATAAAAGTTTATAATTTTAATAAATTTTGGAGTTATAATTAAAAAAGTTTAATGTCTATATACTGATGGATGTAAAACATTTTTACAGTGTCATTCAATCACAAATCACCGTTTGAATTATTTTAAAAGTTAACAAATTTATTATATAATACATATAGTAATTGAATGACGGCATAAATTCCGTGCATAACTTTTCTTTTCTAATGAAAAAAATATATTAAAAATATGCTGTCAATGTTTCTCTTCTTATTTTGCTTTCTAAAATAAATTACTCATTTTTAAATATCAGATACTCGAGCTGGCCACTATATATGCATTACTACCATTGCGTTTTATTTGAGGTTGATGTGTTGATGATTGCAAACCCATTGCTATAATTTTTTTAAATCAGTATAGCCATTACTATAATTTAAAGCAAGGAGTTGGATTTTTTTATTAGGCTGAAAAGGGGGTCGATGGGTCATAAAAGCAGGGCTGAAATTATAATGGTTTCACTTAATTAATTAATTACAATGGTTTTTTATTTTTATTTTTTATGAATTAATTAACTACAATGTTTGATCATAGGATTAATACGTCTATACAACGTAACCTTGCGGCTAAATTAATGATCACTGTCACCTTCATGAGGTTTATTTATTGAATTGTCATCTTCATTAGGTACTCCAACCTCATGAGAATATATGCGAACCAAAATAAAGTTAATCGGGCCAAATTAAGCAGGGTGTAAAGAAAGGTGCTCTCTCACGTCGAAAACTAGCTATTTTCCTAATTCAATGATCATAAATATGAATATTGATTGGATTATACAATTGGACTAGATGGAAGTTTAGTGTTACTTTTGTTCGATAGGTGGGTAAAAGACAATGAGATGGCGGAGTGGTTTTTTTTTTTTTTTTAATGATGATAATGATATGGAGTTGTTTTCATCTAAAGAATGACTTCATGGGTTGGCATGAAATTTTTTACGTACTTATGTGCTCACGTTGGAGAAAGAGCAAAATGCCCTTGAGTTCAAGACCGTTAACATCTTCTGTAGCCATGTTAATGAAGAATTTAAGGTGAATCATACAGTTTACCTTTATTTATACAATTTTAAATAATGTCCTCCAACAACTATTTACACGTATCACCCTGGCGTTGGCCCCTGTATGTGAACCCAAGTTCATAGTTAATTAAAGAGAGGCCCCCAAAAAATATCCACTTTTATATGGAAAGAAAAAAAAAAATGGAAACGATGTTTCAAATTTATCTAATCAAGTGCTTCAAAACACTTTCAATTTTCAAATAATCCAAGCATTAAAAATTATAAATTTCAATTTTCACGAACAAAAAATGAAACCTCTATTTACATGTAATATTTTGTATTTGTGTATTTATGAGTAGAGAGAAAATATTTTATATAATAAAATATAGTGTTATGGAATATATATTTATATTTTAATATTTATAATTTAGGAGCCCTCATTTATTATTTTTCTTTGAGCCTATAAAATGTCAAGAACAGGCCAATAATTACAAATGACGTTTCTCATATTATCAATATATATGTTCATATTTCATTGATATTAGAAGTTAAAACCATAAACTCTTTGCAGTTAGAAGTAAAAAAAACCCATTAACTCTAGTGTTATATTTTTTAATCTTTTATAAAATGGTCTCATATAAGAGATTATTGAGTGAATGTATAGTTTGTCAAAAAAAGAAGTGAATGTCTTAGAAATATAAGCTTTTAATTATTCATATTATCATTCTAGTCATAGTCGTCGCCTCTCAGGTGCGTATCGTATATATAACATGAGTTAAAAAAAAAAAAAAAAGTATCCTATAAAACATCCTCACCATATAAAGTGCTCCTTCCCGCTAACTTTTTCAGGAGTACTTAAACTAAAAACTTCCAATTTATGCTCTAATATTTGCAATTTACACGGATCCAAAGTGTAGTTCACATGTACACTAATATTTAGAAGATATAACGTTGACCTAATAGTTAAGAAAGATTTTTTTTTTAGGTTGAGAAGGAAAGAAAGAACTTAAGAGTAAAAAAAAGAAAAGAAGATCGCAAATTTGAATCTCTCAAATAATAAATAATATTTTTAATAAACTAATAAATTAATATTTGTAAATAAAAAAAATATACTTACATAATTATATGCTAGAGATATGATATTCTTGTTCAGAGAGAAGTTGAAATCATCACTAGCCAGCAAAAGTTAACGAGAGTGAAGATGAGGAAGTGGAGATCGAGGTGAGGTAATTAAAGCTGAGAATGACAGGTTGAAGTGAAGACAAGTTTTCACTTCAATTCCTTTGGTGGATTGGTGAATTTAATTTAATTACCAATTATATAGTACCATGTAGACACAAGGCATTGTCTTGACCATTCTCTATTAATTAATTAGTATCTATGGACACATCACCTTTACGGAAAGAAGGTATCAGAGAAAGAAAACGTAAGAGATGAACATTATCTAAATAAAAATACCGAGGCTCTCTGTCTGGGTTCGGATAAACTCAAGCTTGACTAATTCAAGATTGGGATATATATTATATGCGCCTTGTTCAACATTTCAAAATCTTTCAATCATTACGTTCTTAGAACACATCGGAAAGAAAATGATCAAATTTGGAGGATCTTTATCCTAATTCTGCACTTTCTTACATCAGTTGAATTGATGATCACTTGTATTATCGTTCTAGAGATTATCGATATTATCCATTCCATATGCAATCATATATATGATCATTATCATCATTGGTGGATCCAGAAAATAAAATAAGGAGATACTCAAAAGTTTAAATATATATTCAGAAAAATAATTACAATGTCATCCTTCTAGGTCTTATTTTTTGGAATTCCTTTATAATTATCTTATTATCAATGCTTTTAAATACATCTTTTTCAATATAAGGCATTAAACAATCATTCAACCATTCATCACCCATCCGATTACGAAGTGCAATCTTGATGTATTTCATGGCTGAAAATGCTCTTTCCACATATGCAGTTGCTACATGCAAAGTTAATGCTAACTTTACAAGTAAATAAACCAAAGGATACACAATATGTTTTTTCTTTTCAACCATCCTCTTGGCAAGATCAGCTATTCCTTGCAAATTCAAGAAATCAGGATCACTTTGCACATCAACAATATACGTGTCGAGCTGATATTCAAGCATGACAAAATCATTCAAATCAAAATCTGAAGGATAAAAGCCAACAAATTCACACAACTTATTCTTGTCAAATGCCAAGAAAGAGCTGCACGGATTTAAACATGACATGCATTTCAACAAATTCGAAATAACTTCACTAAAACGATCATTCAACTTGCTATATAAAATATGTCAACCTTAAAGTGATGCAAATGAGTAACTGGTCTTCTACGTTTTGTTCTCCCTTGTAATGCAAGTACACTTTCCATATCAGGGATATCTATATCATGTTTGATACAAAATGCAGAAGTCTTCTGAAATAGATTATCCCACCCATTATCTCTTGTCTTCTGCAATAACACCTTTGAAACTGTTACAAGAGTCATAGCATTCACAATATCTTGATCTTTTCTCTGAAGTGCTTGTGACAACTCATTCGTTATTGCTAAGACCTTGATCATCAAGTTCAAGAGTAATACAAATTCAAAAGTTTGCATACGCATCATAAGGCCAGAGGCTTCAGACCTTTTTGCATGCACAAGGGTTGTATCATCTTTTATAATTTCTAGCACATCAAGCATAGGATCAAACAATGTATACAGACTTACCAATGACCGGTAATGTGAGCTCCAACGTGTGTCCCCTGGTCGTGACAAACTCATTTCTTGATTCAAGCCTCTCCCTGATTGAAAATCATCGCTTGCAATACTTTTGACCATCTCATCAAATTGTTTTTCTCTCAAAATATCCGCTCTTTTACAAGAAGCACCAACTGCATTACACACCAATGGTATAAAATTAAAGAAGTCAGTCAATGCGTAAATCTTTTTTGCACAACCCACTAGAGCTAACTGAAGTTGATGTGCAAAGCAGTGGACATAGTAAGTAGAATTATTTTCTACTAAAATCAAGCTTTTCAGACCACTGAATTGACCACTCGTATTGCTTGCGCCATCATAACCTTGACCACGAATCTTTGTCAAGCTCAAGCCATTTTTGGAAAAAATTAACTCAATCGTTTCTTTAAGTGAACTAGCTGTAGTATCTGAAACATGAACAAGACCTAGAAAACGCTCAATAATGTTACTGTTGCAGTTCACATATCTTAAAACAATGGCCATTTGTTCTTTAATTGATATATCACGAGCTTCATCAACTAGTATAGAGAAGAAATTATCCCCAATATCTGAAATAATAACTCTAGTAACTAAATTAGCAGCAGCATTAGTAATATCTTTTTGAATTGAAGGAGCTATCATTTTCATATTCTCTGGGGCATTATCCAAAGATACATTATTTACCTCCTCATTGCTTTCACAAAGGAATTTTACAAGCTCCACAAAATTTCTCTGATTCATTGAAGCATTTGTCTCATCATGTCCCCGGAATGCCAAACCTTGTCGTATGAGATATCGAACACATCGAATAGAACCATTCAGACGAATACAATAATCCTGTTTGGCTTTGTCAGAAATTCCAGACACAACAATGTCAATATGTTGATTTTGATTCATCAAATCTTTGGAAGCACTGAAGCACAACTTATGAATGCTTCCAACTTTCCCAATATATTTAAGAAGTCGTTGTTTGTCCTTCCATTTGCTAAATCCTTCTCCTACAAATGAATCATGACCACCCCTTCCATCACCATGCTCACAACTAAATAGATAACAATGCAAGCAAAATACATCATCTTTTGATTCACTATACTCCAACCAAGTGCCAAACTCATTGTACCATTGAGGATTAAATCTACGCATTTTACCCCCAATTAAGGATTGAGGAAAGTTGTTAAGTTTTGGTTGACAAAGACCATATGTTAGATAAATTCTTTGAATCATTTCCCTTTCTTGACCACTTTTCGCAATGCTCATAATAGGAAGTCTTTTACCCGGATCAGGAACATACAAATCATTTTCCTTTCTTAAACACTCATTTTGTTTATCTTGAACTAAATCAATAGATGAAGAAGATTCACATCGAGAACGTTTAGCACTACTACCACTTGACTTTGTAAAAAAAGAACCTAAATCTCTTTCCATCCTAAAAAATGGCAAATGAGAAAAATGAATCAATATATAAGTACGACTTAATTTGGAATCAATATACTCCAAAATATTAACAACTTGCTTATCCTAAAGTTCCATGCCCGGTAAAAAACACACTCACAAATAACAAGTATATTGCAACATAAACTGATAAAAAATAAACAAAATATAAAAGTAGTCTTGCTTGCTTCATAATTGGGATTAACAAGTATATTTTCCATTCAAGTTTTCTTTTATTTTATTTCTCTCATCTTTATTTTACTTCTTATCCTAACAAAATATAAAAGAAGTCTTGCTTGATTCAAAATTAAATAAAAAAAATTAACCATATTGTGTTAAAACTTTTCCTTTTTTTTTAAAATAAATTTAACTAACTATAACACATGTTTTGAATAAAGATGTGTAAGTGGGGAAAAAAGGTATATGTTTGAATAAAGATGCAGCCATGTTAATTTGTGATTTTACTATACAAATTACAACATGATATGTGTACCCAATTACAAAATATAAAAGAAGTTCCATGCCCCGTAAAAATATATGGAATACCATGTAATCATTTTCAAAATATATTATTTTATGATAAATTCATTCTATACTATCTAGGAGAACTATTAATACATAACTGTACGCACAATGCATAATGCATGTATATGGAAGCCAGACAAACATATTATTTTATTGTGCCTACTGGTCCCTTTTTTCTTTATCTCCAACTTTGTCAAAGCAAGTGGCCAAAGGGTCAAAATTCCTAAAGACTTCACGAAGCCTGTCTAATGGTCCCTTTTCTTTTTTTCCTAATTCCTACTAATTCCTAAACCAAACAGCCTAGACGCACCCTTCAATTGATTCGCAGCAACTATTGGAGGGATTAGCGCAGGCTTGAGCACCATTGAGCACTAATTTCACGGTACTCCTCTCTTTCAAAACCCTAATTAATTCCCCTTTTTTGTGTTTAGTTTTGGTTATGCTTGATTTTGTGTTTATGTGTTTCTGTTAAATATACAGTATGTGTATGGCCAGATTGAAAAACAAAAGGCTTTAGCAGAAGTGCAGAAAAAAATAATACTTAACCTTTTATGGAGGTGGACGGTGGAGCCGTGGACTCGTTCGTGGAGGTGTAGCCGTGTAGAAACAGAAGCACGGCAACCCAAGAATGCAGCTCAGGCCTCGGTGTCGAGGTCAGAGCCTTCACCTTCAGCCTCGGAGTCCAGAAGCAGAGAAGCGAAAGCACCGAGCGTTGAAACGAAAGAGAAGAACGCAAAAAAAAGGAGTAGGGAGAGAGGAAGCAAAGCTGAACCCGTGAGTATATTTTTTAATTTTTTTAAAATAAGGGTATATTTGTAATTTCATTTCAAAATTTAAGGGGGGGCACTTGCCCCCCTTGTCATATACGTGGATCCGCCCTTGACTATCATTATCACAATCAAACCCAAAAAATTATATAGTACACAATAAAATAGTGACTATATTGTAGTATTTATGTTGTGAATTATAATGAAATACAATAAAAAAATATTTCAGTTATCATTTATTATAGTTCACAATGAAAATGTATTTTTGTTGCATATTTCAAAAAGAGATATACAATGGAAATAAAATTTTATTTGTATTTATCTAAAAAAAATGACGGAAGTATAATTTTGTTGATTTCAAAACATAATGAAATTTTATTTTTGTCAAATAAAAAAATGCAAAAATTATGAAACCCAGACCCAAAAACTCACAATCAAGGTCAAGACCGAGAGCACATGCAACACAAAATGGGACCAACAATGCACCTCAAAAAGGAAAAAGGGGTTAGGGGAAGGGAAGGGGTGGGCGTTTGTAGAAATGTGGAGGTGAGAGGAAGGGGATGGGGTTTAGGAAAATGAGGGAGGGAAGTTGGGTAATTTGGCTTGATTTTGGAAAAGGAATGGGGTGGGAATATCATTTGTGGTGTGAGAATAGAAAATTCCATTATAGTTATACTCTATCGGACCACATTATCAAACCTAAGGACCAAGCCCAATCAACTTTTTCCTATATTTTTCTAGACTTTTAAATTGGAATATGTTTGTTTCTTAGTTTTAGCCTTCTCCTATCTATAATAAAAGAATACCAGCTAGCCACATGTCAGCTCCAACATCTCCTTCAACCCATTTTTTTGACGTGTCATGTCCACATTCATCTTCAGCTTCTTCCAAAAATTATCCCACAAGCCTAGACACGAATCTGTGCTCAATCCAAAAATCTTCCACAACTTGAAATACACTCTTCAGAACACGTTACCTCCTCAAGCTATGATGTGACGTCGCCGAGCTACCAAGCTCATCACCTTACCTGTGTGTTCAACAACATCATCTCCTACCTCAGTACTTTTGCTTGGTTCTACTATTACTCGTCTAGGAAATCTTACCCGTGCATTCAACAACATCATCTCCTACCTATGTGTTCAGCTTGCTTATGCTACTACTCCTGTAGCAAATTTGACCCATACGTTTAGCATCATATTCTATCTCTGTTTCAGCTTGGTTGTGATACTCTTCATCTAGCCAATTTTTGTGGGTCAGTAATTTGTGAAGTATTTTGTTGTGTATCTTCTCATGTTGGGTTTTAGGTTTCAAACAAATTGATTTTTAGTATTAAAACTTTTTTTTATCTTTTTTCTAAACCTGTTCCTTTGGTTTCAAACACAAGCTGGTTTATAGTATTCAAACTTTCTAACTTAAAACTAAATGTGTTCCTTTGGAGTTGTGAAGCATTTGGAGTTATTTGTGAGATATTTTCTTATGTATCTTCTCATGCTCAGTTTTAGGTTTCAAAAAACTGATTTTTAGTATTAAAACTTTCTATCTTTTTTCTAAACCTATTCCTTTGGTTTCAAACACAAACAGATTTGTAGTATTCAAACTTTCTAACTTAAAACTAAACGTGTTCCTTTGGAGTTGTGAAGCATTTGGAGTTATTTGTGAAGCATTTTTTTGTGTATCTTCTCATGTTGGGTTTTAGGTTTCAAACAAATTGATTTTTAGTATTAAAACTTTCTATCTTTTTTCTAAACCTGTTCCTTTGGTTTCAAACACAAACTGATTTGTAGTATTCAAACTTTCTAACTTAAAACTAAATAAATGTGTTCCTTTGTAGTTATCTGTACTTAAAACTTTCTATGTTTTTGATAAAACTGTTTCTTTGTAGTTGTGGAGCAAAGATTAATGGTTGCTGGTAAGGATTTAATCATCTAATACAAGTATTTTTTAACCGTTTGGCTGATTATAGAATTCAGTTTGAAATTCGACATAACTGCTATTTGTGTCTTTGGTTAGCAATATTTTGTAGATTGAATTCCATAACCGAAATAAATGATGACAAGGAAACTTGGAAGATTGTTGTTCGACTTATAACCATGTGGACTATACGAAGATCACCTAAGTCTACCATTGAGCTAATATTAATTGACAATGAGGATAGGTTAACTTATTTATTTCAGTATGTTGTATCCATTGGTTGTTGTTAGTTGTTTATTACAATGACTTTAATAAACTATGACTTCAAATGTTGATTGTCCAGGGTGATAAAATCATAGCTCAAATGAAGAATGTTGATCTTCAAATGCTTAACGTAAATTTTCAAGTTGGTCAAACTTATGTTATTCAAAACTTTGAAGTAGAGAATAATATTGGCTAGTATAAGTCTACACACTATGATTTCAATATCAATATCAACTTTGTCAAAGCAACTAAAATTACGCCCCACGAAATACCTGAGACAATGTACAATTTCACAATGTTTGATGCCGTTGTAAATGGCTCTGCCACACCTAATTATTTAATAGGTACAATTTTTATAAATTTCAGTTTAAAGTCTTTAAATGTTAAGTTCGTTATGTTGTTTAATTTTTGTTTTTCCTTGAATATGTTATTGGTGAGGTTGTTGAAATTGGTTAATGGAATCTGAATGGGAAGCCAAAGGAAGTGACTTTTACAATGAAAGATGAATGATATTCGTTATGAAATAATTAGATTTTTTTAATGTTATTGGTGTTATAAATCACCTAATTACATTGAACAATTATTCATTTCTAATATAACATAGTGGAACTGTCATGAGTTGTACCGTGTGGGAGGCACTTGCTATGGAGCTTAAGGACTGTTTGGATAGGCATGTTACTGGGCCGGTGGTATGCTACTAAGTATGGCTAATATAAAAGAAGCTAGAGATTAGTCATTTTTAAGCTTCAGTTTAAATGTATTGTTCTATGTAGGCTATGATTAATGTAATCATTGTTTCATTTTAATACAAGAAGTTATCCTATTCAATACAAAATTCAACGTATGGTTCCCACATATTTGTGAATAGCGACATTAAGAAGATTGTGGAATTCAAGGATCAGTTGGTTGCTTCATACTCATGAAATCTCTTATATGATGTAGTTAGTTGTACTTCAAATTTAGTTATCATTATATCTATTTCTTGGAAGCATAATGGATCCAAGTCAACTTACCGTGAATACCTGTACCCAACAAGGAAGTCAGATTTTGGGTTCTTCACTGTATTTTGTTGGAGTTTGTTTTCTTCATAATGCACATGTGAAATATTTTGATGAACTTAGCCAAGTGAAAAAGGTTTGAATTAATATTGATACATAATTTGGCTTTCAGTTTTTCAGTTATCAATTGTATTGAGTAATCTCCTGCCTTTACTGTAGGAGCTTATGTGCATCACTGTGGCTACTATAACTAAGTTGTTGGTAGCCAATGGTTGGATTTATGATGCATGTCCCAAATGTAACAAAAAGGTTGATGCGGAGGCTTTGCCTTTTATTTGTGTTGGTTGTAGTAATGAAAGTGAAAGCACAACACCAAGGTAAGTTGAACTTATATGACGTGTAAATAACAACTTTCATCCATTGTTTGTTTTTTTGTCTATACCTCTTAATTCATTAAGTTGTACCATAGGTTTCGTGTAGAGGTTAGAGTAGCTCAGTCATGTGAATCTACAATACTTACACTCTGGGATTGTGAACGTTATGCCTTGATTAATGAGACTACAGCTAATATTAAGCTGAAAAATATTGATGAGGTGAACCATACTATGTCTACCATGATATGTGAATATTGCTTTTAAACACATAATATTGTAGTCACATGTTAGTGGTATCATACTTGTAATTACATAGGAAGGAGAATTTGATCCAAGAGATATACCAAAAGCTCTTGATCGTGTATTGGAAAAAAATGATCTTTAAATTCAAAGTAGTCCTTGGCAATACACGCCATTTTGTTTCTCAATTATCTGAGGATGCGACATTAATTAGCTCTATTCTTGCAAAGCTACCAAGCTTTGAAATTCAGGTAAGGTTTATTAAGTGGTTATTTATTTAAAATTCATTACATTAGTTACTAACTGCAAACGTTATTATATTACTAAGGATGAAGCTGAGCCTCGTATGTCGTCGGTTCATTAGAATAATGATGTTGTTGACAGTGTAAGTTGGTTTGGGTTACTCATCGGTTTGATTTCCATAACTCCAGCTAAGCGCAATTTGATCGTGGCTGATAGTCAATTGGATGGCATACCATTTGAAGATTTATCCCAAATACAACTATCATGTACTTGGTTGACCAAACATATCAAGTCTGACTGATGATCATCAAGCACTGTTGAAGACTTTTGTTAGGCAGTTATGAACTAACTTTGAATTTTTTTGGTATATGGACGAATGTATTAACTTTTTGGTTATTTTGAACAGCTTATCACACAATTGTGTTATGATAAATTGCTAAAAACACATATCACTCATGTGCTTAATACATTTAACTCATTCAGAGAATACTTCTTGCAATGTTAATCCATCTTATTTATAGTTTCCGTTCCATCTTTCTCGCTTAGTCTACTAAATTTGGATCAAATTTTAAAATTTAATTGGCAAAATAATGTGCAAATGTAATATATGTCAAACCTACTACATTTGAATTTATATCAAGTCATAACTTAAGCCTTTAGCAGTTCTATGACCTATTTGGCAGTAATACCATTTATGTATTTCAGCATTTAATCTCGTACATGTGATTGGGTGTTTTTAGTTAAATATTTTTCTATTCTTAGCTTATTTCACTTCTCTTAGAATTTTATTTTCTCATTCTAATTCAATTTTTGTCTTAGGCAACCAAGTGGGCTTAATTGCTATTTGTTGCTTATTTTCGGATTTTATGCTCACTTAACCTATCTTCCTTGTGCAGGACCTACAGAGCTCTACAGAACTCCGAATGGAGAATATGAGTAGTCCTTGGAAAGATAAGAAAAAGATCTACAAGTTTATCAGAGATAAGTCGAGGCCAATTCTGTCATTTGGATCATTTTAGGCTTGAAAGTCAGAGCCACTGCACTTGAATTTTGGGCTGCGAGTTGGATTTTTATTGGTATAATTAGCATAATTAATTAGTTTAGATGGACCTGCTCATGGTCCATTCTTTCCTTATGACTTAGTCACTATATGCTAGTGCAAATAGTTAGTGGACATTACATTACATTTTAGCACAAACAGATTTTACATTACACTTTAGAAATTTCCAGAATTAAAACATTTTCTCTCAATTGTTCTTCATTGTTCTTGGCTGTTCTTCATTTTCTTCTTCATTTTTGTTTCCATTCTTCATTGCTCTTGCACTAATTTCATGGGTCTTCCATTGATGATGATCATGGAAGGCTAAACTATCAATCAATCCAAGGATTCAGTTCAAGCAAAGGGGAATTTGAGTTCTGGTTTAGTATTTGGATTGGTGCTCTTTAATCTATTTTACAGTACATCTTATCAATTCGCATTAGTTTATACGTTTTTCTGCAATTTTGCAATTATTATTAAACGCATGCAAACTGTTTGACAAAAATCTCAAACTATTTATTAGTGAATTGGAGTTGGAACCAATTGATCGTGTCTCTGAGTCGACCTAGGTTAATCCTGTGCTACAAAATTAGCGTAGTTTAATTGTTTTGAATTGATACGACTTCAGTTATCAAAACTGGCGACGTTGCCTGAGACACGTTTCATTGTGTGCTAGCTTTAATTCATTCATAATTAGATAAAAAAGAAAGAAAAAAAATATTTGCATTCATTCACTGCATATTGACATTCTGTTGCACAATTACACTTTGTTACATATTTGCATTATTGTTATTGTGCGTTATGAAGTGTGGATGATGTAGTGGATGTATTGCTGTACAAAAATAGAGGTGAACAGTATAAAACAGAGGAAAAAATAGAGTAGTAGTAGGGAGAGGATTAGTGTAGTATAGTGTAGTTATTTTGTAGGTGGTGCAATTTGCTATCCAGAAATTTTCGGTCATGTGGAGTTTGATTTTGAAACTTAGTGTCTGAAGTTTATCCCCCATTCTAAGCAAATTGGCAAATTCGGCCTCTAAGTAGGAGTTTTAGCAGTTTTAGCACAGGGGCATTCTAGTCATTTCACAGAAAACTATCTCAGAATGATCTAAAAATTTACCAGAATGTAGAGAAAAATCATCATTTCGTCCCTCACATGGTCAGGGGGGTCCAAATTCCCAAATTCATTGATCTAGGCCACTTTTGAATTTATTTTGTGTTTTCATGATTTTTAAAATTCACCAAAAAATCACAAAAATCAAGCATGATTTATAAATATTTATTGTGGTGTTTTTGAATTTTTTAAAATTTGTTTGAGGCACTTTTCCAATTTATATTTCATTTTGGTAGATATTGTGAATAGTGTTCCTGGTAGGGTAGTTGTATGTTATTTCTGTGATTCTGTCTTTGATGAGCTAAACTATGCATGACTAGGTCCCAACCAAGTGATTTGCATTCATATGATCCTGAAATAGATAGGATATTTCACAGATTGAGCAGACATAATAGTAGTTTAGATGACTTTGATAGTGTAGTTCTAGATAGTAGTGTAGTGTTTTCTAAGTCTTCTATTTCTGATTCTAGTTCTCATTCTGCACATCTTGATTCTAAAAATTTTGCTGATATAATGGCTGATAACAACTTAACTCTTAAGGAATTGGCTACACCTGATGTTGTTTATCAACCTTGGTGCATTCAATATCCTGAAACTTAGGTTAGTTATGAGCTCAAATCTGGACTGATCCATTTGCTTCCCAAGTTTCATGGTTTTTCTAGTGAAGATCCACATAAGCACCTTAAGGAGTTTCATGTGGTGTGTTCCACCATGCAACCACTTGACATTCATGAGGATTATGTCAAGATGAAGACATTTCCTTTCTCTCTGGATGGTGTTGCTAAGGACTGGTTGTACCTTCAACCAGATCCTATCAACACTTGGTGCTAGTTACATGTGATCATGTTTTCATGGATTATTTGTTACCTTGATATCATTCTTCCATCTTTCATCTTTCTCACTTTTGTGCATTGTTAGGATCCATTGAAAAATTTGTGTGCCTTGTTCATACCTTTCTTTTAGTTTTTGGTTTACTTTAGTTTAAATTTTTCTCTTAGTCTTTCTTTTAGTTTTGCCCAAGAGTGCAAATGTTTAAGTGTACGGTATTTTGATTGGGTGTTTTTAGTTAAATATTTTTCTATTCTTCTTAGCTTATTTGACTTCTCTTGGACTTTTATTTTCTCATTCTAATTCAGCTTTTGTCTTAGGCAAGCAAGTGGGCTTAATTGCTATTTGTTGCTTATTTTCGGATTTTATGCTCACTTGACCTATCTTCCTTGTGCAAGACCTACAAAGCTCTACAGAACTCCTAATGGAAAATATGAGTAGTCCTTGGAAAGATAAGGAAAAGATCTACCAGGTTGTCAGAGATAAGCTGAGGTCAATTCTGTCATTTGGAGGGTCATTTTAGGCTTGGAATTCAGAGCCACTGCACTTGAATTTTGGGCTGCGAGTTGGATTTTTATTGGTATAATTAGCATAATTAATTAGTTTAGATGAGCCTGCTCATGGTCCATTCTTTCCTTCTGACTTAGTCACTATATGCTAGTGCAATTAGTTGGTGAACATTACATTACATTTTATCACAAACAAATTTTACATTACACTTTAGAAATTTCTAGAAGTAAAACATTTTCTTTTAATTGTTCTTCATTGTTCTTGACTATTCTTCATTTTTATTCTGTTCTTCATTGCTCTTGCACTAATTTCATGGGTATTCCATTGATGATGATCATGGAAGGCTAAACAATCAATCAATCCAAGGATCCAGTCCAAGCAAAGGGGAATTTGGGTTCTGGTTTAGTATTTCAAATTCTGTGTGAATGTTCACTTTCTTTTTCAATCATCTATTTAGTTTTCATGATTATGAATGTGTTTAGGATTGAAAACGAATTAGGTTATGGATTCATTTCCTAATTTCAAATTTTAATCATAGATTAGTTGAATGATATTTCAATTAGGTTGTGATTTCAATTAATTTAGGAGTTACTTCAATTGAACTGCTTCTAATGAAATTGAATGAACTTTCATAACAGAATCATTATATGAGAACTATGATAATTATCATTGCTTGGTTTGGTGAATTTGATTGATGCTATTTAATCTATTTTACATTACATCTTATCAATTCGCATTAGTTTATACATTTTTCTGCAATGCTACAATTATTATTAAACGCATGCAAACTGTTTGACAAAAACTTCCAACTGTTTATTGGTGAATTGGAGTTGGAACTATATTGGTCGTATCTCTGAGTCGACCTAGGTTAATCATGTGCTACAGAATCAGTGTAGTTTAATTATTTTGAATCGTTACGACTTCGGATATCAACATGCACACAGTTTTTTGTTAACTCACCTTAAATATTGGATGGTTGTATATCAAATGATACTCTATTATTGTATATACAACTGAATAATCAGGTTTTTTCAAAACACAATTATTGATTTGTTAAGTACCTTCTAATAGAGTTGACTGACTTTTGTCATTAGGAAATGACAGGGTCATACTAACCTTTGTCATGTGTTATGTACATATATAGTTTTAAGAAATTATTGTATCTATTTTTATCTATAAGATATATTTTATTTTTAAACTAATAGAAAAATATAGTGAGTTAAGAAAATAAATACAAAAAGTTGGTGTACAAAATCTATATAGAACCATATGGAGGTAGTGTAAAAATATGTAATGACATTTGGTTATAACAACATCACACGATAAAAGTCATCTATATATGGCAGCAAACAACAAATATGTACAAAATCTACTACAAGGTGGCTAAAAGCTAGCTACAAGTATGTTATGTCTGCCAATTACCAAAAAGTTGGTGTGACTAATGAAAGCTATTAGAAAATAAGTCTCATATGAATCAAATTGACAAAGATGGCCCACTAAGTCACATTGACCTTTTCTAATTATTGTTTCTTAGATAGAAGCTCACTTACACAACATGTTTTAGCATTAGAACAACCAAAGAACCATATATCAAGGCAAAAAATGTTGGTACTCTTCATAAGGCCAGTCATAAATTTTGTGAGGAGATATTATGCTGAGCTATTCTTCAACATACTTAAAACAACAACTACAAATCTCTTATATTTAATGTTTCAGCAATATTAGTTCATTATTCAACAACATTTATTTTGCAGGTAGGTGAAACATGGAAGAAGAGATTTGTAATACAACGTTTGTTGTTAAAGCTACAAGATTAAAAAGAAAAATGGTATTGCAAGGAAAGCATTAACCAAAAGAAAGAACTAAAAATAGAGGAATTATACTCAGACTATATGAAATGAATTACACGATATGTAACAAAGTGTAGTATTATTCTTGTTGGTTATTATTCACAAACAAATCATAGTTTACTTGATTATGAAGATGATCTATCAGATGTCATTCAAGCTAAAACTGCAAGATTGAAATGAAAACTCATATTACAAGAATAGCATTTACCAAGAGCTAAATGTAATAGTGCTAACATGACAAACATAATGAATGAAAATATAGGTTTTGCATATGTACACTGATATCCAAAACTTGTATTTGGAGTATTATATCAAGTGTATTGCTTTATAAGTGAAACACTAAACTTATGTTTTGAATTATGCAGATACTGTTCATCCTACTGGAACAATAAAAAAAATCAAAATTCATTAGCAGATATCACTAATACTCAGCCACAACACAATAACCAAACAAACAGACGACACAAAACTCTCAATAGTAATATGATTTTGTTGTTGCATCTTCAACTTCTATTGCACACAGACATAATAAAATTACTCAAATGAAAGTACTCAAAATGGAGGTAACAATGACACAAAACTCTCAATAGTAATATGAATTTGTTGTTGTATTTTCATAGCGTTGTACCTGAAACACAAATGATCCACTTCATCAGACACATGGAGTCTGTCCAAATGAAAGTACTCAAAAAGGAGGTAACAATGATACTCAGACTATATCAAATGAATTACACAACATGTAGCAAAGTACTTGGAGTATTATATCAGGTGTATTGCTGTTTTAAGTGAAACACTAATATGAAGTTTTAAATCATGTAGATACTCTTCATTTTGCTGGAACAAGAGGCAATAAAAAATCTTTTCAAAATTCATTAGCAGATATGTCTAATAATTAGCCACAACATAATGACCTCCCAAATAGACGAAACAAAACTCTCAATAAGATTTATATGCTTCGAAACAATTTGATCAATGAATTTGTTGCTGCATCTTCAACTTCTACTGCACACAGACATAATGAAAGTAATTTTCATAGCATTGAACCTGAACAGACAAATGATCCACCTCATGAGACACATGGAGGCTATCCAAATGAAACTACTCAAAATGGAGGTAACAATAATACTCAGACTATATGAAATGAATTACACGACATATAACAAAGTGTAGTATTATTACTGTTGCTTATTATGCATAAACAAGTCATAATTTACTTGATGATCAAGATGATCTATCAGATATCATTGATAACTGTGTTGATTGTATTAGCGTAGATTTTAGTGTCTATCGACAAACTTTTTGGTTAAAGCACAATGTTACTAATGTGAAACTAATGAACTTTTATTTGTTAGGATATGTTGATATAAGATACCCTACTAATACATGTCCATATTGCCAAGTTGCTATGTGGTATCAAGAAAGTATGAGGAAAAATAGAAATCATGTTAATGCCAAATATAGTCTTTGTTGCAACATTGGAAGGATATATTTCTTTTTGTGAATAATCCACCAAGACTATTCCAACAGCTACTATGTGATCAACAATCACGCCAAAGTAGAAATTACGAAATTACCAACAAAATACAAGAGCTTATAATATGATGTTTGCTTTTAGCTTTCCTGTTGCCAATATAGATACAAGTCTGTTAAAAGGAAAATGTCCACTAATTTATAGAATTCATGGACAATCATGCCATTTGATTAGAAACCTATTATCAATGGCTGGGAAACCTTGAAAATTTGCTCAGTTGTATATCTATGATACATAAAATGAAATTGAAAATAGAATTGGAGTAACAAGGTAAAATGTTTTTTTCAATTTTTGTTACAATTTGAGATTTTCAGAATTTTATCTTAACTGTCAGCATGGAGCAACATAAACATTATTATGGGGTTCAATTTATTGTTCTCTTTTAAGGTGTGTGTGTGTTAACAAAAAAGACCATAAAAAATAGTATAAAAAACCAAGAGAAAATTACAAACCAAAGACTAATCACAGTTTTTCATTTTTAGATGGCAAAACACTCTTGATTCATAGCTTGTGTCAAAGTTAAAAGAAATGGTTGATGAATACAATGTGTTTGCTAAGTCTTTTAGGATGGTGAAAGAAAGATATGACATCTTTCAAACAGAGAATCTTAATTTACAATTAATATCATATAGGAAAAAAAATGGAAGAATGTATAATTTGCCCACAGTTTCAGAGGTGGTTGCAATTATTGTTGGTGATGCAATTCAACCTATCAATAGAGATATAATACTTGTTGGTGATGCAATATCCTCTCCTATTTCCTTACGATGAAGATAGATACCACAATGATATCAAACATAGTGATATGGATGATTCAGATCAAAGAAAAAGAAACAAAGTAACTATCAAAGAGTTCTTGTGTTTTAGGCTGCAGTCTAGAAAGGGAGAAGATCAAACTTTATTGAGGTCCAAAAGATTATTTCAGCAATTTATTGCTGATAGTTACACAATGATGGAAGCAGAACGATTAATGTTTATAAGAACTCATCAAAAACAACTGCGTTGTAATAAATACAACATTTTAAAGAGCTCACAGGAAGCAGATGACAATTAGCATACCAATTGTGGAAAGCGTATTGTTCTACCTTCATCTTTTGTTCGCAACTGCAAGTATATGGATTAATTGTACATTGATGGAATGACCATATGTAGCAGTGTTGGATTTCCATATTTGTTCTTGACTTTCAATTGTAATTTGTATTGGCCTGAGATTCAATGGTCTGTTTCACCTCTTAATTTAACTGCAACAAATCGGCCAGATATTGTTACAAGAATTTTTAAACTGAAGTTAGAACAACTAATGTCTGACTTGAAAGATAAAAAACTTTTAGGCAATGTACTTGCATGTAAGAGCTACACTCCTAATGCACTTATTAATTATGTACTTATTGTATTTATACAAATGTTTAAACTAACCATATAACAATTGCAAATATTTACACAATTGAATTCCAAAAGAGAGAATTGTCACATGCTCATATCTTGTTTTTTTACATCCTCCCAGCAAATATTTATCTCCTACAGACATTGATAGCATCATATCAGCTGAGATACCAGATGCTATTGAAGGACCGCTACTCTATATATGTGTAAAGAATCATATGATGCATGGTCTGTGTGGTCATGCTAACAGAAAGTTGTCATGCATGAAAGATGGGAAATGTTCTAGATTTTTTCCTAAAAAATGACAAGTTGAAACTGTTGTTGATAAAAATGGATATCATGTTTATAGAAGACGTAATGATGGAAAATACATTGAGAAAAATCATATAGCCCTAGACAATAGATATGTAGTGCCATATAATCCAAAACTACTGTTGAAATATCAAGCTCACCTCAACATAGAATGGTGCAATCAAGCAACATGCATCAAATATTTATTCAAATACATTAATAAAGGACATGAACGCATAACTGTTGCTGTTGTACCTGTGTAAAATGATGATGGAACAACAGGACAGTGTCTTGATGAACTTAAGCAGTATATAGATGGTAGGTATATTTATCCTTGTGAAGCTTGCGGGAGAATATTTTCATTCCAGATTCACAAGAGATCACCTGTTATTGAAAGAATGTACTTTTATTTACCTAGTGAAAATTCAATAATCTTCGAAGATGATGATGACATTGATGTTATGTTGTCCAAGCCAACTATTAAGGACTCCATGTTTACATCTTGGCTACAAGATAATACCATTTTCAATTAAGGAAAACATCTAATTTATGTGCAGTTCATAAGAAAGTTTACATATATGACCAATGATAGACCTTAGAATCCACGAAAAAAAGGCTATACAATTGGAAGGCTTAACTGGGTGCCTCCAACTACTGGAGAAATGTATTACCTTAGGATGATGTTGGTCGTCATTAAAGGACCAACCACTTATGAAGAAATTTGTACAGTTGATGGTCAATTGTATCCATCATTTAGAGAAGCTTTCTTAGCTATAGGTTTTTTGCCTGATGATAAGAAATACATTCAGGCTTTAAAAGAAGTATACTAGTGGGGTTGTGGCCAATTTCTAAGAAGATTGTTTATTACAATGCTCATATCTAATAGCATTGAGAGACTAGAGCATGTATGGTATGAAACATGAGAGTATCTAATTGATGGTATTCTACATGATCAGAAAAAGATTACAAACATACTAGGTAAAATATAGAAAATCTATACTTCTTATATGAGTTCTAGGTTCTCTTTACAAGTAGAAAATTAAATTTCATTATTTTTGTTCATAAAGTTACAACTGTCAATTGAAAAATTACAAAATTTTGCACTGCTTCAAATTGAAGAGATATTACAAACCAACAAAAAATCATTAAAGGATTATCCAACCATGCCTTTTCCAAGAGGTGTAGTGCGACCATGTTTTTGAAACATATATATATATATATATATATATATATATATATATGCTGAACAGAACTATGACAAGATTCAGTTACAATGTGATTTTGAAAAGTACTTTGCTTCTCTAATAGGTCAGCAATTAATTCGTAATATGAATACAATATTAAAATGTAGATAGTAAGTAACATGTTATTTTGTCTGATGTAAATATAGATGAGCAAAAAAATATCGTTAATTCAATCATGAATGTTGTAAATAGACAGGCTGATAAAACTTTTTTCTTGTATGGCTATGAAGCTTTACTGGGAAGACTTTTATGTGGAAGACATTAGCCTATGCATTGCGTTCAAAAGCTCAAATTGTTTTAACTATTGCTTCAAGTGGTATAGCCTCATTGTTATTACCCAATGGCAGAACTGCACATTCCAAATTTGCTATTCTTGTGCCTACATTACAAAATTCCACATGTAATATGTAATACCCAGACATTTCAATAATTGAAAATAGATGTTTGATGTATTTGTTGTATTATTCGATTATTTGATAAATTTAGATTAGTTGAATTGTTGTGTAACTTACCCTTGTGCAATTGCTTGGTGTGGACGTTAAGTTAATTGAGTGATTTCGAGTTTGACCCGAAATTGATTTTAGTAAAATCACCATTCTAGATTGGTTAACCATTGGGTCGCCTTCAAATTGTAAAGGTAAGTTCCTAACCCAAATATTCAGAGGTTGACCATTGGGATTGTCAAATTACATTTGTAGATTGAGATAATAATTTTTCACTGAACCATAAAATTTAAAATCGGGCCAATTCCCCCAGGCGAATTTTGGAAGGCTTTTTGGCTCGCCTGGGCGAGTCAAGTCGGTCTTAAATACATGAAGCAGCATCCAAAATCACGAAACTGACCTCCTTCACCCAAAAACCAGCACCCAATCTCCCTTCCCTTCCTCCTCTACCAACCATGGCCACTGGTGACCACCACTAGTCACCGCCACTTGTCGTTGGACCATTGCACGGAGAGGAACCCCTTAATCGGAGTGGAATCTTCAAAACTCAACTCGAGGATTCGATAGATAACGGAGCCTCCAATCCTCCTTTCTTGGTTTCTTTAAGGTAATTTTGGTTTTCTTTGTCTTCTCCTAGCTAGTTTAAGTTTCTCTTAGTGTTGTGTTTTGGGTATCGTTGTTGGAGTTTTATACTTCCTTTGAAAACCCTTTGAAAATGAGATGATGTAAAAGTATCTTTTTTTATGAAACTGATGTCATTTCATGATCCTTGTTGAACCCCGATCACATTGGTGTAATCGAAATTTCAAAATGATGACTTTTGATGTAGACTCCCAAAACACCATTTTAGCCTCTTTTTTTTTTAAAAAAATTAAGTGGGTATTTGACCCCGAATGTTAATGTTAGCCTTCTTTTTGAAATCTATACTAAATCATCTTCAATTTGGTATATAGAGCTCTGCGTTTAAGCCAAAGCACGCGAACTTAAGAAATCTCAAAACGACATTTCAAGGAGCTAATAGAGGGATATAGATACGTAAGGGGAGTTTATTATATAGTTATAGTTTTGGTACCATAGTTGGGGGCCAGGGAGTCCAACTATGAAGATAACTGTCTGTCCCTGCTGTCTGCTGATTTTTCAAGACAAATTAAGTTTTTAACTAATGGGATGCGATGTATTTATGAGTGATGTGTGTCTGTTCCTGTGTGTGCTCGTTTTCAAGGAAAATGATATTTTTAACTAATGGGATGCGATGAATTTGCTTGTTGATGGATAAAGTTGTGACTGATGTTGTTGCTGTAATGATTGGATTTTTGGGAAAAGTCTTAATTACAGAGGAGACTATGCCCAAAATTTTATAATGCGTCCTCATATTCAATTCTTTATTAAATTTTTTAAATGGTCATAAAAGTGTATTTTCTATACTGTTGTCCTCCTCTTTAATTTAGAATTTTTCTAAAATACCAGTCTCGTGGTAATATAGGTTGTGGATGAATGAGGTGATATTGATGTCATTGATAATGTTGAAATGAGATGTTATTGATGTGTTGGTGATGATTGAATGATATAATGATGATGTGGTTTATGATGTTTAAATAAGATGATGATAAATTGGTTGTTGATGTTGAAATGAGATGAGTTTAATATGTATGATGATGATATTGAAATGTGTGATATGGATACACATGAATACCATGGGGGGCCTGATTAGACAATCTTGCGAGGGTGGGTTTACAAATTTTAAGCATCCTAAGAGAGAATGAGATTGTTTAAAATTCTGGTCCCTAGCTATCCATAGTCAGTGCATTGATGGTGTCTATGGTTGTATATTGTGTATGTCCAAGTGGGGTACATTGACCGGTTGAATAACTTTGTGAGGGTGGGTTTACGAATTTTAAGCATCCTAAGAGAGAATGAGATTGTTTAAAATTCCGGTCCTTATCTATCCATGGTCAGTGTATCGGTGATGTTGTGTATGTACATGGGGTGCATGACTAGATAACCTTGCGAGGGAGGGTTTACGAATTTTAAGCATCCCAAGACATAAAGGGATTGTTAAAATTCTGGTCCCTATCTATCTATGGTCATTGCATTGATGGTGCCCATGTTCATCATATTTCATGGATGGAAATAGAATGGTGGCAGTAAGTATGGGGGTACTAGGGGGTATCACTTTGTTTAGAACTCCCTTGTGACTTAGGGCTGATCACCACGGAAGGGAGCGACCAGTGCACGACAGAGTGACCTCGACGATCTACTGCATCATTTTCCTGAGAGAGGTTGTTTCCATGAGGACGGTACCACATTGCATTTTGAGTGATGAGTCAGATGTATACATCATTCTGAACATGATTGTTTGAGTTAGGGAATGCATTTGATGACTATTTTTGTTGAATGTATAATGGAATGATGGGTTTGTGGTAATAATTGTGGTGATTTGTGTTGTCTTTTTCCCAATTCTTGTTATCTAATGTTTGTTGGTTTTATATAATAAACTCACCCTTGTTTTTATTGTACCGTGTGGTTGGTACTTGTAAAAATCACGAACCTTTGTTCGTGTGAGTAGATGAGCAGCAATAGGTAACTCTGGAGAAGGATTCTTTTTGGTTGGAGCCACAAAACCGACGTGATGACATTGGATTTCTTTTTGGAGAAAGAGTTGTGTTTTGTTAATCAACTCTTTCTTAGTTAGTTCTTTAGTTTTTTGTTAGATATGTAATTTTAGGTGTATATACATGTAAAACTAAATGAAGTTCTAACATGTGGATGACATGTACTGATTTAATATATATGTACATATGTGTTTAATTATGTAATTGTAATATGTGTATGATAATTGTATTATCGCAAAAAATTTACCATCATTTTCATAATCAAATTAATGGAGTTTTTATCAAAATTGAGATATGCACAATTTAAGAGTTAATGATATCGTAGCGACGAGGCGGATCGTTACATAATATCACCCAAGGTAGTGAACTAGCAGAACTATTAAAGGTAAGACAATTAATAATATGGGATAATGCTCCTATGACACATAAGTGCAGTTTTGAAGCATTGGATAAAACACTCAAGGACATTATGTATATCTCTTATGTGGATAATGTTCCATTTGGTGGAAAAGTTGTTATATTTGGAGGTGAATTTCGAAAAATCTTACTTGTGACACCTAGAGGCAACAGGTAAGACATAGTGCATGCTATTATATATGCTTCCTATCCGTGGGATTACTGCACAGTTTTAAAGTTGACAAAAAATATGCGCTTGCATCAAAACTCAACAATGTCAAATGAATATAAAATAAACAACTTTTCTCATTAGCTTATAGATGTTGGTGATGAGAAACTAGGTGAAGCTAATGATGTATTTTCTGAGATAGAAATTCCACCTGAATTTCTAATTACAAATTTCATTGATCCTATTGAATCCATTGTCACCCATACCTATCCAAATATCCAACATAATTATAACAATGAAGACTTTCTGAAGTCCAGAGCTATACTAGCTTCAATCATTGAGACTGTGGACCAAATAAATGAGTATGTATTAAACACTATTCTAAGTGATGAGAAATAATATTTAAGCTTTGATTTCATTGACATGACATATTATGCAGAAAGTCAAGCTATTACACCAGAGTTTCCATATTCATTAAAAACATATGGATTACCTAATCATAAAATTAGGTTGAAAATTGACACACTTATTATGTTGATTTGAAATTTGGATCAATTGGAAGGGCTATGCAACGGTATAAGGCTAATTGTGTGCAAAATGACTAATCATGTTATTGAAGCACATATATTTTTTGGTAAAAACATAGGTACTTTGGTCTATATTCCACGAATGTCATTATCACCATTACAATCTCCTTGACCTTTCAAAATGATTAGAAGACAATTCTCTATTATAGTGTCATATGCTATGTGATATGTTGCTAGCATATAGTAGTTTTTAAGGCAAATTCATTAAGAAATCAAGTATAAAAGGACAAATAAATGCTTGATTAAGTATAAATTTCATCATTACTTTGTTTATCACTAATCTTATGCATATTTGATGTTAGGGGTCAATAAAAGGGAGCAACGGAGCAAAACAAAGAGCCAACTGCATCTAGAAGTTCACGCGATCCGCGCCATTACCACGCCAGTCGCGCCAGACCTTCTGGAAGTTGACGCTAACCGCGCGGAACCCACGCCAGTTGTGCCACACTTACTAGAGGTTGGTGCTAATCGTGCCAGACCTGGCGCCAGTCATGCGGACGCCACAGAAAAATATGAATTAGTTAAAGATAAGATAAAAATAAAAGGTAAGAAGGCTTTGATGACCTAATTATAAATAGGAACATAAGGGTTCAGACGGAGACACTTACGAAAAGCTCAGATAGACAGAAACAAAGAAAAAGAGGCAATATCAAGATCAAGAAGGAGGAAGAAGGAAGAAAAAGGGAGATCCAAGATTGAAGGGTTTGATTATTCTTCTTTTCTAATCTGCTTATTCTTCTTCACCTCATTGTATTAGAGTCAGACATAACTATGTCTGGCTAATCTCTCTCTCTTTGTAGTTAGAGCCAAAAACTAATGTGAACTTCTCTGTAATTGGATTGATTCTTATATTATTTATGCTAATTTGTTTTATTTTACTCTGTTTGCATTGATTATATCTTTATTAGGGCTGATCATTCTAATAAAGTTCTGAGAGTTGTTGATTCAAGTGAAGCCAAGCATCAATGAACAAAGATCAAAGCTTCAAGATTTTGTGCTTTCAACATGCTCAAAGGAAAAGTTCCATGGAAAGCTTGAAGACAATTTGATTAATGTAAAAGGAAGTATATGATCTGATAATCCAATTGTGCATATCATGCATTAGTCATTAATCTAGGATTGTTAGATTAAAAGAA
>PYAF01000690.1:205546-219203 GCA_007407185.1 Glycine tomentella | reverse complement strand
TGGTAATCGATTACAAGGTGCATTTAGAAAAACTTGTGGCTCTGGCTTAATCGATTACGTATCGGAATAATCGATTAAATGGTTCGTTCTTGGAACTCTGGACTTACAATGAGCATTTTAATCGATTACTATCTTGATTTAATCGATTACATATGCGAAATAATCGATTACTGGAGCGGCTTTAATCGATTATTATCAGTTAAAAAAAGCTGTTATAAAAGGAATCTCTCAGGCTGAGGTTTATAACTTCTGTGACTTTTGATTTTTTCGTGTTCTAAGCGTTCACAAATATTCTGAGCTTTCATTAGTGACATTCTCTGATTTCTAAACACATTGAGGATTCACAAATTCATATGGGTTTTTGAATCAAGAAGGTGAAGAATCATTGTTCATTCAAAGCATAAGAAAGGAATGCATTGAGTTGGTAATTTGTAATTCAATCAGTTGATTCATTCATGTTGATGCATTCTTGGATTATCAGGTGATATCTTTCCTTGTCTTTGAAGGTATAAAACTGTTCTTTTGAATTTTTGTAAAGATTAGTCTATTGTAAATGGGTTTCTTGCAAGTGTAGAGATAGTGTTTCTCTAAGGACAGCTGAGTAGTGTTCTCAGTGTGGGTTTTGGTCTCTAAGGGTCTAATAGGGTTTTCGACTTCTGAACTTTATCTAGGGTTGATAAAGAGAGACTTGTAAAATTGCTTGTAAGAATATTTTTGCAATAGTGAAACTCTACTCTAGTGTTGAGTGGAAGAACTGGATGTAGCCTCATAGTGTTTGAGATGAACCAGTATAAAAATCTGTGGCTATTCTTTCTTCTCTTCTATTAATCTCTTAATTGCTTTGTATGTGAATCAATTTCATTGCACAGAAAGTTATTCTCTGTTTTCTATTGTTCTTGGAAAGGGAAGTTGATTGAATATTGATTCTTGGTGTTGAAACAATTTTTGAATGTGATAAAGTTCCTGTGGCAACTCTGATTTTAGAATTTTAATTGGGCAAGGTTCAACCAATTCACCCCCCCTCTTGGTTGTTTTGAAGTGTTCCTTTGTTTTTCAAGAGTTAAGGTTTACAATAGGGATATTGAAACTTTAATTTTTGACAAGAGTAAAGTAACAATTGTTACATTACCTAGGGATAAGGATGTATGATTGCAGAATTATTAATGTATTTCTTAATGCATAATTTATGAGAAATCACTAAGTAATTAGGGTTTTAATTAAATTAAAGGATTAAAGTCACTAAGAGATTAAGGCTTAACTAGTTTGATGGAAAAATACATTATCTGAACATTTAGAATAATTAATTTAGTAATTAATCCAAGTAAAGGAGGTAGGGATCATAAGGTTGAGTGCTTTGACTACAATTCTTCCTCATAAATTCCAAAACATAATCAATTTCATCTTTAATTTCAATTGGGATTTATTTCTGTTATTTTAATTTTTCCAATTAACAATACAAACTCCAAACTATTTCAATTTCATTCCTTCCAATTTAAAGATAATAGTTACAAATAAGTTAGTGCCTCAATCCTCGTGGAGACGATACTTTCTTATCACTTTATTACTTGTACGATTGGTACACTTGCCGAGTACGCAACACTATGACAATCAATAAATCTCAAGGACAATCTCTTGAATCCGTTGGATTATATCTTCCTAATCCAATTTTCAGTCATGACCAACTTTATTTGACATTCTCAAGAGTACAAAGTAAAAGTGGATTGAAGATTATCATTCACAATAAAGAAGGAAAACCACAAAATAAAACTACCAATGTGGTTTTCAAGGAAGTATTTCAAAATTTGTAGTATGTGTTCATCTTTATTATTTTTTATAAATTAGTCATTCAATATAACCTGTTGAGAATAATAATCTATGTTGTAGATGCAGGATTTGACTTGAAATCTATTTTGGAATAATATCATCACACCAACTTTTGGGTCAGTTTATATTTAAAAAATCTTTATTTATTTGGTCCACTTCATACCTTAGCTTATCTACCATCATAATTACTTACATTTTATACTTTACCAGAAATGTATTCATCAATTATCTTATAACCTTATCTTTTTTGTGTACCATGAAATATTGTAATACTAGGTTCATATAAAAAAATGTATTACTTATTTGTCATAAAATCCAGACAACAACATTGAGCTTTAAAGTTACCCAGTTTTATAATGGAGGATAAGAGTTGTCTGGAATTAGAAAAAACAACTATGATTTGGCCATAAATGGCTCAAAGCTTTCACCTAATCCCAATGTGTTACTTAGTGCACAATGTGTTAAAACTGTAGGAATTTTTGGGCCCTATAAAACAGACAATATTGCCTTCTCACTTTTGCGTGAAAGTACAAATGTGTACTCAGTGTTAGATACAGGGGGGCTTGAAAGGATCAAGATGCTGAGGCTCTTAGGCATGAATATGTTTTAGCTTTTACATGTCATTCAATTGAAGGCACATGTAACCTTTAGATGTCTAAGTAAGTCATCCTATGATTCATTGCATTGCATAAACATCATTCATAGTCTTGCATTCATGATTGCATAAAAGCCAAAGTGTTCAAAGTTTAAAGTTTTGGAAAAACTATTTCGCACTGCTTTAATCGATTACCAGAATATGGTAATGTATTACTTAAGTTTTGAAGAACATTTTAATCGATTACAACAATATGGTAATCGATTACACTTCACAAAGTCACATAAAAGTCTTCTTGTGATAATCAATTACTTTGTTCATATATCTTTTCCAGAAAGCTCAAGAACACTTTAATCGATTGAATGTGTTAATAATCGATTACTTAAGTAAAATTAATCGATTACATTAGCATTTTAATCGATTGCTGACAGTTAGAACAATTTTCTATAAATAGTTGTTGGATGTTTCAACTAAAATACAACATTACACAACGAAAATTTCATAGATTTTCAAAAGCTTTCTGAAGTGAGAAGAGATACTTTGATCCACTAAGCGTTTGCCACACAAATTCTAAATCTTCATGTTACTTCGAAAGATTTCTTTTTGGGCAAGATTCTAATGAAGTTCTTGGAGAGATTGCACTGAATTTGTTTTCATTCAAACTTGGTTCAAAATAAGTAATCATTTGCATTCATTAACTTTAAATCATCATGTTGTCTCTCTCCATTCAAACTTTGTTTGTAGTTCGTTTTAGAATTTCAACTTGTTTGTAACTGTTACAATTAGTTTCTTAAAGCTTGTCTAGAATAGTTTTTTCTAGAGGGAAGAGTAGAGAAGAGTTTCTCTATGTCTTGATCACAAAGAATCTAAGGGAGTTAGTTTTCTTGTTCTTAATTTAGGTTTGATTAAGAGTGATTGTATAAACTTGTAAGAAATAAATATTGTGAATAGTGGAACTCTAACTAGTTGGTTAGGAGAACTGAATGTAGCTTCTCAAGGGTGAGAAGTGAACCATTATAAATCTTGGTGTTGAATACTATTCTTTATCTCTTCTTGTTGTTATTAATTGTTATTCATTAGATTATCATTTCACAATCAACAGAATTATATTTGCAGCTATTGCTTTCTTTAAAGATTGGTATTTGGTTGATTGAAAGTTTTAAAAGGTTGTTTTGTGATACGATCCTTTATACTCTAATTGTTTTAGAAAATTTTAATTGATCAAGAACAACTAATTCACCCCCCCTCTTGGTTATTGTGTGTTGTTCATACTGTTTTCATTGAACACTACAAAATTGGGGCCTTTTCTTCCTCCAGTAGAAAGTCATAAATAAAAAATTTCTTATTTGACCACTTTCAATTAAATATTTATGAACCAAGTCACTTCACATTCATTCGTTCCAACTACAAAATAGAGAGGGTATTTGTAGAGGAATGACCACTCCATCTCATGCGCAAACACAGAACACTGAAGGACACTCCATTTCACCTGTGTGAAAGCTTCTTCATAGTACTGGACTATAGAAACTCATGGCCAAGGACATGACAGTTACGCGACGCTCCATTTCAGTGTTAAGCATCTTCTTACTACCGCACTGTAGTTTAAATGATCACAAAAGATTTAAATCGGTGTGATTATCTGTCTATCTTTTTTGCTTTTTTCTCTCTAAAGTGATAATTACTGTGATTCTGACTATAATATGTAGTATTCAACCATAAAAGATTGGGGCTTTAGTACATGATTAATACATGCAAACTATAATACAATATACTCTACATTTGCATATTATTCAACAAAGATTACATTTTTAAATTGATTAGGTCGTTCAAAATAAAGAACTATATTCAGTTTACATTACTTCATAAAAGGAGTGATTATTTTTGTTAAAATTCATTAAATTATTCATCAATTTAATTTACCCATTTTCCTATGTGACACTATCATTGTGGTGTTTAGATTTAGATGGAAAGAATATTCAGAAGAAGAAGAAGAAGAAAAAAGTGGAAAGTCTCTTTTTGTTATATTTTGTTGCTTTGAAGTTTAAAGTGTGTTTCATTGAAAAAGTAAAGTACAAAAGTGTGTGATTTTTATTCCAAGTTATTCCTGCATGTGAAATGCGGATTTTGGACAAATTTATATATGTTCATCCAGCACATGTGACACACATAGAATCACATTTTATTCCAATTGATTCCAAGTGTTTTATCAATACTCAGGCTTTTTTATCATTGTCATTATAGTGGAATTTAGATAAAAAAAAATTTACTATGTATGTCATGTAGCACAGTTTATGCAAAGACACACAGAGCTTGATTTGTTCAGATTAACACAATAAAACAACACAATAACATTCACTATCATTCTCGGTTTAATAGTCAAATAGTGACAGACAGAGCTTGATTTGTGTATGTCTTTATTCATGTTTCACCATTTTAAAATAGTTACTTATTGTGTTGTATATGTAATTTATATATCATGGATGAGGATCACAAAACTTTGAAGAATATGGCAAAGACCATGATGATGATTAACAGAAAATCAACTGACATCCTGAACATTGTTCACATTAAGGATCAGGTTAGAAAATCAATTATATTCTGCATTATACATGACATTATTTAACATATCAGTATTGCTAATATTAGTTTACTTTAAATTTAGTGTTATACTGAAATTAGTAGGAGCTTTGCTCTAAGATGGCAAAATGAATTAGAGGATACTTGACATCTAATAGATATTGATGGAAATGGACACTCAGTTAAATACAGTCAATGCCTTGAAAATCTAGCCATAGTGGCTGGTTGGACTGAACTCAGAAATTACTACTGCCTGCCAGGTAATCATCAAATTACCATGTGCCATTATGGACAATCAATTTTCCTTTTGATTGTCAACAAAAGCATCTTTCAGCCACAAGCTTTTCCAAAGTAGCATTCCTTATATCAACACAACCCTAACTCGGTCATCTTCAAAATCCTACTCAACCAATACAAAGTAACTTGTAGCAGTTTGGTGAGTAATTCATTTTTGTATATAATAACTACCTTTGGCTTTGAAATTTTAATAAACATATACATATCTAACATGAACTTAATCTTTATTTCAGGATGTGCCAAATACTATGTACTATTTTATGAAAGATGCAGGATTCACCCATGTGAATTTCAGGAGACTGCAGAATGCAAGATTATTTATAATCATTGGAGGAAAAGTGCTAAGATTGGTGTTGGATGGAAGTCTTTTGCAAGTGAAAATAATTTGCAAGCTGGCTATGAACTTGTAATTGAGTTCCCATATTCAAATTCCAACTTTGTTCTATGGTGGATGACTTAATTGTAATTTAATTGCATGATACTCTACCAAACTCTCTATACTTGGCTTACAACTGTTTTTGGTCATTTTGCCTCAATATGATGGTGCTTTTATTTTGTAAACTTATGAACTCAACTGACAACATTATTATATGATATATATTACATCATCTAATCTTATTAGTTTTGATTTTCATTTACTAAGTTTTACACCATTTAAACTAAATTATATGATATGTTTAACGTTACAACTTATCCATGGGTCCGCACGAGTACTGTACTAATTAAGGTCTAAACTAACATAATGAACACTCTTATTAGAATTGTGATTTAATATGAACTATGAACAATTAGTTTTATGAACACCAAAAAATCATTTAATTTAATACAAATACAATGATAAAAATTATATGATTTCTTTTATTGTTTTCATCATATTTTCATATTTATGAGTTTAGAGAGATGTAAGAGAAGCTTATTTTTTTTTATTATCTTACATCAAAACCAACCAAAACTTTATTTTTAAATAATTACTGCCGTACGTAATTAACAAAAACAGGTAAAATTCATATTTTCTCCGTTCCCAAAAGAAAGATATGTGTATTTGTTGATAAAGTCGTTATTTTACGGACATGAGAGAATCGATCATGAAAATTTTAACATGTTGTTCATTTTTATAATTTTAAATTTTAAATATCATTGTGGTGATTAAAATCAGTCACTTTATTAATTATGCTTGTTGAAAACATGTATAGGCTGGTAAGAATTATTTTGTGAAATTTTTTAACTATTATTAAATTAAAATTATTAACAACATTAACTTTAAACTGGCAAAATAATCAAATTAAACTAAATTTAAAAGATAAAAGATTAAATTAAAAAATTAAAAAACAATATATTAAATTAAGTCTACACGAAAAGATAAAAGACTAAAGAGTGTAATTTAACCTAAAAAAATAAAATAAAAATAATATATTGCCGGATGGTTTTGAGTTATTGGTGATAGAAAGAAAAAAAAAAGGAAATTCAGCGATAGAATGAACCGTTCTTACATTCTATATATGATTAAGTACATTGAAACCATGGTCATCTAGATAAAACAAATAAAGCCCGGAAACAAAGAATCACAAAATTATGTAGCAATGAACAAACACCGACGAAACCAACATAATTAAGAAGATAATTAAACAGAGACCAAAGAAGAAATCAAATGGATCGATCTGGTCCGTCCACGACCAAAATCAAATAATTAATTTTTTTTTCCTTCAACGTGGACGAATCATAAAAAAATTCTCATCAGAAGAGGTTTAATTAATTAAGCCAAAGCCACGGCGAGGAAGGTTCCAACAAGAGCAGTGGCAGCAATGCATGTCTTGCTTATGGAGAACGCTGCGGAGGGAGGCTCGGAGGCTGGTTGGTCTGGAGCTGGGCCTGATGGGCCTGGTGCTGGTCCTGATGGGCCTGGCGCGGGAGGGGAGGAGGTGGTTGGGCTTGGGGCCTGCGATGGAGCTGTTGTTGGTGTTGGAGTTGAAGGAGCGGGTGCGAGTGTTGCGGGTGCAGGTGCAGCCGCAGGAGGAGGGGTGTTTGCGGTCGGTGATGGGGCGGGTGCTGACGTGGACGGTGATGGGGTTGCTGGTGGTGGTTGCGTGGGTGCGGGTCCAGGGGCTTGTGCTACACACGCGGTGGCCAAAAACCCCAATATCATGAACACTTTAACTGCGGCAAAGGCCATGTTAATTATAAGACAATGAAACACAAAAACTATTTCTTAGAGAATAATCAAGAGCACAAGTAGGGTTGAGTATGTTATGTGTAAGAGTGGGCTAACGTGTATTTATAGAGAACAATTTGTGTTGTATGGTTGGAGTATTATATTGCCTTGGACGGTGTGGGACGTGGCTTGCAAGTAATGGAGAAAATAATGTATTTGTAAATTAAAATATTTTTTTATAAATAAAGAAAAAAAATAGAAAAATAATAAATTTTTTTATAGATAAATATTAGTTAAGAATATTATTATTTTTGTTAGTAAGAGGATTTGAAATTTTCAAACCATAACCTTTCTTTCTTTTCTCATTTTTTTTAATACTAGACTAATTTTATATTTTCAATAGCAAATATTTTTTAATCGCAACAGGAAATATTATACATTTTACTCAAAATGAGCTAATTCGATATTAGAAGAATTAGTAGTGTTGAATTAGCTGGGTCAAAAGTTAAAATTTTAAAATATTATTTAGTTTAAGATCTTCTTTAATAATTTTCTTCAAAAGAATTAGAAGATAAGAGAGATATAGAAATTAATGAATAATAATGTGATAAAAGGGTAGTAAATAACATCATGAAAGACAATGTGTATTTGATTCATTCAATCAAATATATTCTTTGTTGTCTCTTAGTTATTGCCAGTTAACTAAACTAGTACATGTGTCGGGTGCAGGTGGAGGAAGACATCGTTGTCTCTGTGGCGGTTTTCCAGCCTACCTCCAACTACCGTTTCTCATTTCCCAGTCTGTCTTTACGCGTTAACCTTTCTTATTTCAATTTTTCTACAACTGTTTTATTAGAATTATTAGAAGATTACCCTCTCAAGTTGCAATCATTGGTTGATTTGTTCGGGGTTTGATCATGAACCAGGTCAAACAGCTTTTCCTTCACAATGAACCATTCCAAATTGTTAATTAATGCTGCACATTATTTTCAATTTAGTTTCCATTTTAGTTAATAAACCATTTTAGTTTCCATTGTAGCCTCACCTTTTCTTTTTCAATTTCAATTTTCTTAAAATTATTTTCACTTCTGACATCTTATATTTATTTAATGAAATTCGGTCTTCTTATTTTCTCAATTATAATATATCATAGTTGTGAAATATTTATTGGTTTTGTCCACCATTAATCTTGATAAAAAAATATTAAGAATTTGGTTGACTCCTCTCAATTACTGTTAAATATATTTTCTCTATCATTAAATTATTTGTATAATGTCATTTTTAAAATATATCAATTTTAGGATCAGTTTTTCTTTTAAATCAAATTTTACTACAAGTTAACTAAGATATTTCTAAGTGTAAACTATGCTTTTGTGTTTATGGTTTTGTTCCTTAAATTTTGTGGAAATTGGTCAATGTTTCAACTTTTTTTCCATCAAATGTTTTTGTCTTTTTCGTTTGTTTTATCGTTAAGTAAAAATATAACATTTATTTAGTATTATTATTTGTTTTCTGATAATTAAACATCATCAACAATTATATTTTTCAAAGGAATAAATAATTTGTGACAGCTAAATTGCTTCATCTACGTTCAAGTTAAACTCCTTCGATTCCAACTCTTCAAATCCTTTCTTCTGTCTGAAGGGACTCACGAGAACCATATAAAAAGATTTTCCCGTTATGCCTAGTAACAAATTTGAAACGGTTAACGATTTGAGTATTTAATTATGTTGAATAAATTTGATTTTAAAATTTATTTAAATAGAAAAAAATATCGAAATGATTTATGTATAAAATTTAATTATTTAATATTTTAAATGAAATTATTTATACTAGAATCCAAGTTTAGATATATTTTTCTAGTCATGCTTACAAAGGATAAAGCCATGTCTCAGAACTGTTAAAATGGGTTCGTAAGTTGCAAGACCAAACACGCTAATGCTCATGTGTTCCGATTCTGCTCAATTTATTTTGAGTAAAATAACATATTCTTAAGTAAACCCAAAATCATCAAGCATATTCTTAAATAAAAACTTGTGTAGTGCACTGCATGTTTCGTTGACGTGCAACAACAGGGCTGCAAGCGAAGATAATGATAGAGCAAAGCATGTTGTTGATTATTTATGTGTATTTTTTTTTAATCCGCTATATGATATAAAAGGTTAAACCAATTTAATTAGATCCCTTAGTATTTAAGTGTAGGTTTTGGTTTAAAGGTTGTAAAGTATATTATAAACTCAATTATGATGAAATATGAGTTTATTATAACGTGATTTATTTATGTTTGGATGTTTTTGGGTTAAAATATGTTTAAAAAATAAAATTTGTTTAAATATAAGTAATTTTACTTAATATTGTTGTTGAATAAATATACCAACAGAAAATGAATTTTCAAAAGCAACCCTTACATTGCTTTTGATTGAAATTCAATTTTGAGTGAAATGTTTGTAAAAGTAATACTTTTAAAAGTAATCAAATATTTACTACTCGCAGAGAAGGACTCCACTCCCAAGAACCGTCCTTGGCTCGCCACCCAGACTACCACAAGGTAGTTACCCAAGCTTGGCACACCCCTGACCCTTATGTCATTGGGAAGTTAGATGAGGTGAGGAGTTGTTCTAAACGCTTTAATATTTATGTCTTTAGAGTCATTTTTCAAAAGAAGCCAAGGGTGGAGGCTAGGCTTAAAGTTATCCAGGATCAGATGGACCACTCTCCTACCTTGGACATTATTACTCTAGAAACAAATTTTCCAGAGTACAGGGAGATCCTTAAACGGGAGGATTTTGTTTGGTTTCAACAACTTATACTATTGTGCGTAGGCATCGTAACACTATCCACTAGTTGAAGCTCGATGACGGCACCTGGTGCTCAGAGCCTCAGATGTGGAGGCTCAATCCTAATTCCAGAATCTCGTTTGCCTTCCCCACAGCTCCTCTAAGGTTGTCCTTCATATTCATAACTTTCCTATGTTTAGCCAAGAAGCTAGGGAAGCCCTCACTACCCTAGTCACAGAGGAGGAAGTCAAACACACTCTCATGAGCATGAAATCTCACAAGGCTCCTAGCTCGGACGGATTTCAACCCATTTTCTTCAAGAAATATTGGGACGTGATTCAGAATGATATTTGCCAGCTTGTTCAAAGGGCCTTTGTGGAGGGTTTTTCTGAAGAGAAGCTTGTAGAGACCTTCATTGTGCTAATCCTAAGCTCGACCACCCTAGGCAGTTTAGAGACTTTAGACCTATCAATTTATGTATTATGCTTCATAAATTGGTTTCAAAGGTTCTTGTCCACCGTCTTTGCCCTTTTTTGGAAGAGATCGTCAGCCCTCTTCAAGGATGTTTCGTGCCTGGGAGGGGAACCTCTGATATAATGCCATTTTGGCTCAGGAGGTTGTTCATCACATGCATTGTTCGAAAGCTAAGGATGGGATCATGGCTTTCAAAATTGACCTAGAAAAGGCCTATGACAGGGTTAGATGGGATTTCCTGGAGATGTCTCTCACCAGATTCAACTTCCCGCGAATCATTGTTGACCTGATCATTTGGGGTATTCGATCTACTTATTTGTCTGTTATGTGGAATGATTCATGTTTGAGTAGCTTCCAACCAACCTGCAGACTTGGACAACAGGACCCCCTTTCCCCTTATCTGTTTGTCATGTGTATGAAAACTCTCTCTTTCACATCCAACAACTTATTGATGATGGTATTTGGAAGCCAATTTCAGTGTCTAGAAGAGGGCATCACATCTCCCACCTGCTTTTCGTCGATGATATCTTTCTTTTCTGTAAAACTTAGGAATCGCAAGCTCACCTCATCTCCTCCATCCTAGATACTTTTTGCACGAAGTCAGGCTTGAAAGTCAATCTTCACAAGTCTAAGACGATGAGTTCCAAAGGTGTCTCGGTTCGCATGAATCAAACCCTTAAGAAGTTATGTGGCATTAACAGTGTCTCAAATCTTAGTCGTTATCTTGGGTTCCCCTTGATGCAAGGACGCCAAGATCATCAGTCCTTGAATTTTGTCCTAGCGAACATCCACCATAAATTGGCATCTTGAAAAGGAAAGATCTTAAATAGGGCAGGGAGACTGTGCCTGGCCAAATCTGTCCTCTCTTCCCTCCCAATGTATACCATGCAACTCTTTTGGTTGCCTAAGTCTATTTGTGTTGCTATTCACAGACGTGTTCGCAAATTACTTTGGTCCTCTTCGGGGGACAAAATGGGTTGGAATCTTGTGAATTGGGATCAAGTCACTCTCCCTAAGTTGGGTGGTGGTTTGGGAATTCGTACTTCTCGTCACGCTAACTCCTCCCTCCTTGGCAAGCTAGTCTGGTGCATGATTGACAAGAAGGACGCCTTATGGGTTCGAGTTCTCACCCACTAGTATTTTTCTCACTCATCCTTTATGAGTGCCAAGGTCGGCCAAGGCGTCTCCCACGTCTGGCACGGTATCTTGAAGGCCAAAGACAAGCTTCTTGTTGGATTTAAGTTCCATTTGGGTAAAGCTAATACCTTGCTATGGTATGATGAATGGTCGAGCTTCGACCCCCTCTATTATGAAGTGCCCCTTTGTAGCGATCCATGATGTTAACATCTACCTCCGAGATATTATTGTTGAAGGAAGCTGGTGTGTTAATCATTTGTACACACTACTTCCTGCGAATTTTCCTTCTAGATTGGACTCCATGGAGTGCATCTTGGCCCCTAGATTCCAAGATCATTGGATTTGGGTGCATAGTTCAAGCGGGTCTTATATAGCTGCTTCGAGCTATGCTTGGCTCAACAACAACGATAACAACTCTACCAATTTCAAGTGGCTCTAGAAGCTTGGAATTCTGAAGAAAATCTGAATCTTCTATTGGTTCATTTTGGATCCGTCTTCTTCCCTCCTTTTCTTCCCTAAGTGGTCCCTCCTCCTCAGGATACCTATAAGCTTAATGTTAATGGTAGTTGTCTCCCTGATTCTTCTACCATTGGGGCTGGTGGCCTTATTCAAGACCATAATGGCCACTTCTGTGTGGGTTTCTCTAGCTTTGATGGAGTTGCCGATGCTTTAAAAGGCTGAGATTCTAGTTGTCCTTCATGGTTTGGAGCTCGCGTAGCAAGAAGGCTTCAGGTGGATCCTTTGTGAGACTGATAATATGGATGTTTTCACCATTTTTCAGTCAGAGGTGTGCCCTCCCTTACACACTTATGTGAACTTATTGACTCAAAGCTTGGAGTTGCTCCGACTATGCTGGTAGGTCTCTTTTTCTCGTGTTTCCTAGATGCAAATGTTGTTGCTCATCATCTAGCTTCTGTTTGGGTCCATCAGTCCCCTAGCTTTTCCATTTTGCTTGCTCCCTCTTCTTGTCAAAGATAGCCTAGGGTCTATTCCCCGGTATAAAAAATATGACGGCAAATAGAGTAATGGTCCAAAAATATGTTGGAGGAGCCCAAACTATTCAAATTCTTACCACTTAAGTAAACAATTATACTCAAAGTAGTCAAGAATGGAATTGAGTTCTAGGATGAAGGAGAGCTAAGAAATTTAACTCCACAAATTCTTACAATTTACATAAATATTTAACTTTTATGTATTATCAATGTCAAGAATGTTATCCAATATAAATAAATTATATATAATTTAAATATAATATCTAAGGTGATTATATAAAAGTCAATCATTTTATAATACATAATCATTTATAATTAGATGATAGTGATTAATGTATTTAAATTAAATTTTTAAAATAATATTTTGCACTTTAAATAAATGTAGAAAATATATATCTAGAATCTTTAGATGATAAAAAATGAAATTGCACCACCTTATACTTTTTACAAAACTTTACAAGTAGTTTTAGTTCCTATATTTTTCTCCTTTAAAATATAGTCTTCGCCATTAACTTAGCTCGTTGTTAAATTGGAAAATTTGATAAACAATATTAGTTTTTATAAAATCGTGACTTTTCATTGTAGTCCCTGAAATTTTTTTAACCCCTATATTTTGAGATCAATAAAATAATTATTTTATAAGGATGAAAAGTGTTCCAATTTTTTTTGGATTAAACAACAAGAACTATATTACCAAGGAAATAAGAAGTATAGAAAACTAATCCAAAAGAATTTTAAGGATACTCGAAAAATTTAATATTCAACACAAAAAAAATCGACTAAAAAATTATATATATATATATATATATATATATATATATATATATATATATAT
>PYAF01000690.1:178525-205446 GCA_007407185.1 Glycine tomentella | reverse complement strand
GACAAAAGAAAGGAAAAAAACTATATTTTAAAAATTAAATAATAAAATATAATAATATTCTTGAATTAAAACTTGAAAATAAAAATTCAATAATTTTTATGTTGAATATTAATACACTCTAATTAAGTAAATATTAACATTTCTCTCTCTCTCTCTCTCTTTATATATATATATATATATATATAGAAAAGCAAGAGAGAAAAACCTATTTATTTTTTCTTCTTTTATAATTGCATGTGATACATTCGAATAGTTGTGAAATTCGGCCCGATCATTGACCCGGTTGAGATAATGGGTTAGTGGGTTAGTGGTCCAATCGATGGATAAGTAATTAATCCGGTTTGACTTGATATATATTAAAATTCAAAATTATATATGTATCTATTATATATAAGTATATAATTAACATTATTTGAGTAAGAAAAGTTCTTTCATACTCCAAAATTTAAAATAACAATTGATAATAATTTAAAATCCAAAATTTTTATTAAAAAATTATTTATTTTTTTAAAAATATTTTTTTTTTATAAAAAAAGTTATAAAAACGGCCAGGTCAGACCGGTCAAACCGAGATTCAGTAACCTACCTGGTCGGATTTGATTGGGTCATCCCAGATCAACTGCAGAATCGGTTTAATAGAGAAATAGACTCTATTAGACCACCAAATCCCAATTCAATCGGTCTAAATGGTCGGACCCAATTTCACAATACTAGTCCAACCGCCTCATTGGAGCACTTATAACAGATAACGTGTGGTGCGAAAGGGCATGGGTCTTGTTTGAACAACTAAAAACTAAACCGAATATAATCATTGTTCTTTTGGATTGGATTAGAGTTCGTAAAGCCTTCCTAATGTGTTAAAAAAGAAAAATGAATGGTGAACTAAAGAGCTGGCAAGAGCTGGCAACTGTTTGATGATTTTATTAGTATAATATGTTTATATTGTAATTGTTACGGATAAAAGATATATTATCCTTTATCTTATTAATTCAAATATTTAAACTTTCACTAACCCATTATCATAACCATCAGAGAATAAAAGATATAACTGTTATCTTTTAGTTATCCACATCTCCGAATATCCCGGAAGAAGATATTGGGCTTCAACCGTCCGTCATCAAGGTCCAGGTTAGAATCCTATAAATAGAGCATACACCATGGTGAAAGGTACACACCCACAATCCTGACTCTCTCTTTCCATTCACACGGCATACACTGCACACCAATTGTGTTGTGAGTATTGCTGCTGTGATCTTCTTCTTCCTTAAGTTGCTTCAATTTCATAAGCTTCTTAAGAGAGAGAGCCTGATCCTACATAAAAGCATCCAACACCATTTGTTGGACATTTCTGTTCTCTTTGAGCAGAACAGTGGCGCCGTCTGTGGGGAACGATAAACTTCGAATCCCACCAACTCACGATGGTTGACACCAGAAGGCACCGGATGGCTAGGCGCGACGAACCACCCAGGAATCCGAACCTGGAAAATGTGGTGGTAGAAGATGCACTGTCCCATACGGCCTCATCCTGTGCGGGACCAGCAGCACACACGCCGGCCAGCCCACCACCAGCCGCACAAGAAGAGCCAGAAACTACTCAGCATTTCATCCAGAACGCTCTTCAGTCTCTCTTAGCTCGAATGGAGAACTTGGAGAAGCGTTACAAACTCCAGCGCCAGGAGGATATTCAGCATTTGATCGCTCAGTTGGATGAACGCAGTGCTAAACGAAGAGTGGAAGAACGTCGGCAGAATGCCGAGGAGCGCAATGCGGAGAACATGGCAACAGGAGGTACCGAGCAACTCCATGCAGCAACCAGGAGGCAGAGACGAGAGACATCGGCCTGCACTGCCGGGACCGGCAATAGGGACCCAATTGATCAGTCCGAGCAAGGAAGAGTATCTCGTTCTCGTTCAAATAACGAGGGACTTCACCTTTCCTTGGCCATAGTACCGGATTGTGTGGCGGAAGAAAAACCGACGGGAGGAATCATCCGTCACCCCGGACCAACCGATGGTTCTTATCGGAGAAAATATTGCCGAGGTCATCAAAATAACAGCCCGTTCGCCGACAGAATTGTGGATGCTCAATTCTTGGAGGACTTCGACGGCTCATTTTTGTCCAAATATGATGGAAGCTAGGATCCGCCGGTCCATATTGACGAGTTTGACATGCAGATGTGTGTTCGAGGTATTGACGAACCCATCATCTCTCGAATATTTGCTACCACTTTAATGGGAGCCGCCCAAACCTTGTTTCATTCCTTGCTGCCGCGGTCCATCCATAAATTCGAAGATTTCGGCCAGAAGTTCTTGTTAAATTTCGCAACAAGCAAGAAGCAACCAAAATCCGAGTTTGCTCTGGGTAAGATACGTCAACAGCCCGGGGAAACATTGTAGAGTTACCTGGATCGGTTCAAGGAAGCCATGTTGCAAGTGCAAGGTTTGGAAGAAAAAGTTCATGTCCATCTCCTTTCAGCCGGGCTCAACGGGTCTTCCCGTCTCGCCAAATCAATTTACAAGGATCCTGTGAAGTCTCTAAACGAGTTTAGGTCCGATCCAAAAAATATTTGGAGTTGGAGCAGATGGAAATCGCTAATTCGGCTCCAAGGGAAAACAAAAAACCCTCATCACCAAGGAACTGACGTCAGGAAAATCCACAGCTCGGACAATCCAATCGACATCCTTCCAATTCCCCTACTGGCCGACCTCCACGAAGCATTCCTGACCCTCGTTTCAGACTAGGGAGATATGAATTAAAATTTGACAAATATGCTCCGTTGAATGCTACGCGTGGTCAGATATGGAAGGAGGTAGCTTTTACCGAAATGAGGAAAGTCAACCGTCCTCCTCCCATAGTAAGAAGAGAGGGATTGGACTATTCCCGGTACTGTGATTTTCACAACGGACTGGGCCATACGACTGATCAGTGCTGGGAGCTCCGAGATACAATAGAGAGGTTTGTGCGTGAAGGAAAACTACGCCAGTATGTGATTCGAACTCAGGGGCATCAAGGCAAAAGAAAAATCCAACAGGAGAATAAGCAACGAGATGACAAGAAGAGTAAGAAAGACGAGGAATTCTCAGAGCCCGAGTTTGAATGCAATGTCATCTCGGGAGGAATGGGAGGAGGAGGCGACACAGCCAACCAACGAAAGAAATACCTCAAGGAGGTAATGTCGGTAAAGGACCAGCCGAAATTCAAGGAAAGTGGCAAAGGAAGCAGCAAGAAAGCCACTCCCCCACTGATTTATTTTACCGAAGAAGATCTGAAGGGTGTGGTACCCGGTCATGAGGACGGCCTCATCATAACAGGAACCGTGGCCAACTTCCGGGTCAGAAGAATATTTATCGACAATGGTAGTTTGGCCGACATCATCAACTAGAGCGCATTTAAAAAGATGAATCTGAAGGAGGAAGATCTGAAGCCATGCCAAACCATGTTGTACGGTTTCAATGGGGAAGGCACTGGCTTAAAAGGGGCCATCGACCTTCAGCTCACACTGGGAACGTAGGAAGGTTTTAAGTCAGAACGTCATGTTCACAGTTGCTAAATTCCCGTCCCCATACAATATTATCTTGGGCAGACCCACACTCCACAAATGGGACATACTGATGTCCACCAAGCATCAAAAGATGAAGATGATTGGGCACCTCGGCAAAGTCATTACAATTTGCGGGGACCAAAAAGAATCAAGGCAGTGCTATTACAACACGATCAGGGAAACTGAGGGAGGGCCGTCTTCCCTACCTCGAATTAGGCAGGGAGAGCCGGCAAACTCCCACATCGAGATCCACTCATCCCGGAAGCCAGTCAATCTGGTAGAACTGGACATGCGGGATATTGAAGACTGGAGACCAGAGCCGGTGGACGAGCTCGAAGATGTCTGGATCGGAAGCTCTCCACAGCAAATCACGAAGGTAGGTAAACAATGCGATCCAGAAACCAAGGGCAAGCTAATCCAATGCCTGAGGGAAAACCAGGATGTCTTTGCCTGGAAGGCTTCCGAGATACCTGGAATCAAACCTATCTTCTGTTGCCACAAATTGGCAATGTATCTCGGCTCCAAGCCAGTAGCACAGAAGAATAGGAAGCTCGGCCCAGATAGAAGGCAAGCTTTGACAAAGCACATCGAAGAATTGTTGGAGGCCAGGTTCATAAGGGAGATACAATATATGACATGGCTTTCCAACATGGTAATGGTGAAGAAGTCCAACGGGAAATGACGAATCTGTGTTGATTACACAGATCTAAATAAAGTTTGTCCCAAGGATTCATATCCGATGCCGAGTATCGATCAACTCGTTGATAACTCGGCTGGTTTTCAATTGTTGTCGTTTATGGACGCTTACTCCGGGTATAATCAGATACCTATGCATCCAGACGACTGAGAAAAAATGGCATTCCGAGGCATTGAAGCGAATTATTGCTACGACGTCATGCCCTTCGGTTTAAAAAATGCCGGGGCAACTTACCAGCGGATGATGAATAGGGTCTTCTCAGATTAGATCGGGCGCAATATTGAAGTGTACATCGACGACATGATCACGAAAACACCGACAGCTGGGGACCATATCCAGGATTTGGAGGAAACCTTCCAGAAGCTAAGACAACATAGCATACGATTAAATCCACTAAAGTGTGCATTTGGAGTAAAAGTCGGGAAGTTCTTGGGTTTCATGTTGACTCAGAGGGGAATAGAGGCAAACCCGGATAAATGCAAGGCTGTTTTGGATATGCGATTTCCTTCTAATAAGAAGGAAGTCCAACAGTTGACAGGAAGGATGGCGGCCCTAACCCCGTTTCTTCCTAAATCCGCGAAAAAGACACTTCCTTTCTTCAAGTTATTGAAAAAAGAAGCCAGTATAGGATGGAACTCGGCGTGTGAAGAGGCTTTTCAGCAGATCAAGACATGTTTAGCCTCACCTCCAGTGTTATCAAAACCCGAACCGGGCGAAACACTCATCCTATATCTTTCAGTTGGGGAAGAGGCCATCAGCACAGTCTTAGTCAGAGAAGGAGGCAAGTCTCAGTGGTCGGTATACTTTGTAAGCCAAGCTCTCAAGAACTCGGAATTAAGATACCAGAAGCTCGAAAAGGTGGCTTTTGCTCTGCTCACCACGGCAAAGAGGCTTTGCCCGTATTTTCAAAGCCATACCGTTGTTGTACGAACAAATCAGCCCATTCGGCAAGTGTTACACAAGCCGGATTTGGCGGGAAGAATGATGAATTGGGCTATCCAGCTATCCGAGTTCGATATCCAGTATGAGTCCCGTCATGCTATCAAATCGCAAGCTTTGGCCGACTTCGTGGTAGAGCTAACCCGACATCATCCATCCAGCAGGAGGATAGGGTCTGAAAAGTATATGTTGACGGTTCGTCTAATGCTAAGGGAAGCAGAGCCTGGATCATCGTTGAGAATCCCGACAGTGTATCTATTGAACAGTTGTTACAGCTTAATTTTTCGACTTCAAATAATCAAGCGGAATATGAAGCATTGATTGCCGGGCTAAAGCAGGTAAAGGAGCAGGAAGCGTCAAGAGTTAACGTCTTCACTGACTCACAACTTGTTTCGGCGCAGATTGAGGGGAGGTATCAAACCAAGGGCCCTTTACAGCCAAATACCTGGCTAAAGTAAAGGAGATCATGGTGGAATTTGATGAAATAATAGTCGCCCATATCCCAAGAGAGGAGAACGCCCGAGCCGACATATTATCGAAGTTGGCTAGCACGAAAGGAACAGGTAACCACAGAACAGTCATCCAGCAGGAGCTCACCCAGCCCGCATGCATCATGGTCATATTGGCCGCTGAGGATTGGAGGAGGCCTATCATCAACTACTTAGAGCAAGGGGTAGTCCCGGATGAAGGTCTAGAGGCAAAAAAATTAATCCGAGATACTGCGATGTATGTGATTATTGATGGTGAACTGTACCGCCGAGGCCTCCACACCCCGCTTTTATTGTGCCTAAATTCGGACTAGGTCGAGTACGTGCTCTCAGAGATACATGAGGGGATTAACGGTCAGCACATGGGAGCAAGAGCTTTAGCATTAAAAGCTCTTCGCGCAGGATACTTCTGGCCGACGATGAAGGCAGACGCAGCAGAGCACGTTAAGAAATGTGACAGCTGTCAGAAACATGCGAAGATATTGTGGATCCCTCTTATAAATGGGGCATGGATCTCTTGGGGCCGTTTAAAGCTACGGAAGGCCAAATGAGATGGCTAATAGTGGCCGTTGATTATTTTACCAAATGGATTGAGGCCGAGCCTCTAGCTACTATCACCTCGGCCAGTGTTCAAAATTTTTTGGAGCGGAGCATAATAGCGAGGTTCGAAATCCCGACAGAAATTGTTACCGATAACGGGACACAATTTGCCGACAGCACGTTCAAAGCAATGATGACCAGTTTCCACATCAAACATCATTTTGCCTCAGTAGAGCACCCGCAATCTAATGGCCAAGCAGAAGCAGCAAATAAAGTTATTCTCGATGGGTTAAAGAAAAGAATGCATGAAGCCGGTCCAAACTGGGTGGAACAACTGTATTATGTGCTATGGGCTTATAGAACTACAGCCCAAACGGCTACTGGAGAGACTCCATTCAGAATGACGTATGCCTGTGAAGCCATGATACCTGTAGAGATCGGCCAATCGTCTTAGAGAAGGCAGCACATGTCTCGGATGGAAGATAATGATACTGCACTCGCTGCCGAGTTAGATTTAATAGAAGAGGTCCGCACCGCTGCACATCGCCGAGATTTACACAGAAAATGTAAGTTAGCTCAAAGATTTAACAAAAAAGTGAAACCAACATTTTTCGAAGAAGGCGATCTCGTATTACGACGAGCAGACATCGGGAATAAAAATGCCTGAGATGGGAAGTTAGCAGCAAATTGGGAAGGACCGTACCAGGTTGTCCAAAATCTTGGGCAAGGAGCATATCTGTTGGAAACACTAGAAGGAAAACAAGTCAAACGGACGTGGAATGTGGACAAGTTAAGGAAATATTATAGTTGACAATGTGCAGCCGAGAAAGTCCATGTGTTTTCCTTTAGTTGGCTTTAAGTCCGTCATTGGGATCATGGAATTTCACCATGTGTTTCCCTTTAGTTGACTTTAAGTCCATCATCGGAATCATGGACGCCATGTGTTTCCCTTTAATTAGCTATTGAGCCCGTCATAGGGATCATGGATTATTGTTCTCACCATGTGTTTCCCTTTAATTGGCCATCGAGCCCGTCATAGGGATCATGAGAGTTCATTATGTGGTTGCCTTTAGTAGGAATCATAGTAAAATTTTTCATGTATTTCTCATCAGTCGATTATGTAAACCAGGAACATGAAACCCGAACAAATCTGTCGTTGAAATCATGAAACTCATGTAATCTTCGAAGAATATTAATGAAATCTTTATTGTAAGGAATTTTTTATTGTGCACGAATTTGAGCGCTTAGTCGTTGTTTTGTATTATCTCGGCCCTGATCAAGCTGACGTAACTACTTAATCATGGATGAATCATCGGGTTGGCCGAAAGAATTACATCTACAGATTGATGTTATGAATACATTAACAGTTGCTAAGACGGGAGCATGATCCCAAAATGATATTTAAATCCCGACCAATGATTTGGCTTAAATAATACTTGGCCATTGAAGCCAAAATACGGAAGAAATGAAGTGGCAAAGCAAATCAAGAACGACGAAAGTCAAATAAATTACTTAATAGACAAATTGTGCAATAAGATTGTGCATTGTCAAGGAAAGATAAAATATGCAGAAATTGTTTAAAGTAATTAAAAATTACAACTACAACCGGCATCCCGGCCATTTAACTTCCTCCGTCATCCCGGGCTGGATCCTCCTCGGGCGTGCCTACCGAGCTTGGCTCCTCCTCCTCGCTATCGAAGACCGTCAGCAGCTGGCCGTTCCCGACGTAGGATTTGAAGTGCATGGCCGTGGTGTTCAACTCAACGCCAGGATTCAAGAAGCGAATCTGATCCAGAGCGTTGTTAAACGAGGCCTCAGTGGACCGAGCTAATTGTGACCGAACAAATATAAGTTCGTTAGTGGTATCAGCTACTTCCTTAGTTTTCTTTTCATTAAGGGCAAGTAGCTGATCACAATGGTCGCGAGCATCATGGGCCCTACCCCGGATTACGGTCAAATTCTGCTCCAACTTGGCCACGGCGGCACGAGAGGATTCAGCTTCCACCCGAGAAGTTTCAAATTGAGCCCGGGAAGCTTCAAGCTCGGAGGTCAGCTTAGCCACCGACTCTTGTGCTTCCTTGGTCTCGGCCCGAGATGCCTCAACTCCATAGCCGAGGCTGCCGCATTTGCCCGAGCTAAGTCCAGCTCCTGTTGAAGTCGTCGGGTCTCATTTTCAGAAGCTTCAAGCTCGGCAGCCACCTTGCAACCTTTTTTGTTTAAAGATGCTAAGCTTCCAAGCAAGGTGGCACTCTTCAAGCAAGCCAGCTCCATCGAGCTCAGCTCCTCCAGCTCGGGGTCCGAGAAGGGGACCAAGTCATAATACCTCTTGGGTGCCCGGGCAACTTGGAAAAATTTCCGAGTCACACCCTTGTCCCAAAGAGATCGGGGGCACAGTTGAATGCGTTCCTCGGGAGACTCGGGCACCGAGGCAGGGGCATCAGCAGAGGTCGGGGCATCCGGGGTAACGTCCGCCATGGGGGCGTCGAAGACAACAACGAGAGAAGAAGGTGGAGGAAGAACTGTGGAGGCATCCGCAACTGGATCAGCGGGAGCCGGGGTTGGGTTGGAGTCACTGGCCGTGGCCTTGCCTTTTCCCTCGGTCAGTTTTTCGCTTTCTTTCGAGATTTGAGGGCCACGAGGTGAGCGGGTCGGGGAACAGGGACGGAGTCCATTTTTACCGTTGTACAACAACAACAAAGTGAATGTTAGCAAGAAAGAATCAAAATTTTCAGTACTATCTTCAAAAAAGATTTAAACTAACCACACTGAATATAATAAACTATCGGAGCCAAGCTCTGCTATTCTTTGTACGACAGTATTCGAGCTACAGAGGTAGCGTCGGAATCCGACAACCGAGTCTCGTTGGTTGGATAAAAAGCAGGAGGGAGGTCGTGATGGCTGAAAGACCAGTATAATGGGAACTTCCAGGATCCCGAAGAAGAATCAGATGAGTTTGAAAAGAAAGGGTGTTGGCCGGGTTCGGCGACAACTTTAAAGAATTTATCTTTGAAGCCCTTGAAGGACTCGGCATATAAAGAGAAGAGCCGAAGGTCAGAATGGCCGCGGTCATTACGACCCCGGAAAGAGGTCCACCCTTTCCAGTCGGCAGGCTCTTTACCTGATCGGTCGGTTTGAACAGTGAAAAAATAAAAGAATAAGGAACAAGTGCAAGGAATTTCAAGATTTTGACAGAGAATTTCAAAGGCTTGCATAAAAGCCCAGCCATTGGGATGAATTTGAGAAGGGGCGACTTGCAGGTGGTCTAACACCCGCATTTGGAAGTCGGTAAAGGGAAGACGAACTCCCAACCGAGTGATTATATCCTTATAAAATAAAAAGAAATCAGGATCATTCCCTTCTCGGGTAGAGCAAATAGGCTCACCCGGGCGGCAAAGGCAGACATGAAAGCCTTCTTGAACCCCGAGGGGGAGTAAAGCAAGGCTCTCGGAATCCAGCACCGAGATGTGTCGTAACACCTCGTGGGTAACCCAGGGGAACCTACCTGTTAAAGCAGGAGAAAAAGTTTGAGATTGAGACCCGGTCGCGGATTCCTCAACAATTCTTGTACGAGATGAGTCCATAATTACCTACGATAATAAAGAAAACAGCAATTAGTAAAATACCTGGAGGATGAACCACCAAGGGGCTAAGATGTGACGAGGTCGGAGCCGGTACGGCGGAATCTTCAATAATAATCGACACATCGACCCTACCATCTAACCTGCTCATTGGTATATTGGACTCTTTCGGGAGGGGTTTAGGAACATTATGGGATTATGTCGGCACTGATCCAGTAGGGCATCGGCCTGTTTATTGAAATCCCTACTGACTAAATATAAAAATTCATCAACACATTTCGAACAGTGTTCATATCGGATTTCAAAATGTGGCTCGGGCATGCGGCTGTTTCCAGAATTGACTGAAGGGGCATTACTCGAAAGAACGGGAGCCCTGGGGGGTACCCTAGACTCTGAGGAAAGTATTGCAGACCTTTGATGTGACGATGACCCTAACCTAGAGGACCCTAATCTGGAAGGATTGGGGGGTTTGGGAATAGGGGCGTTTGAACTGCCAAGGTTAGAAGAAACCCGAAGCAAGGATTTTTTCTTCTCCTCTTCAGAAAGAGGGAGACCAAAGAACCAGAATACAGAACGAGGGGAAACCGTTCTGCGGATTCTTTCTTCTTCTTCATGTGTGAGTTTCATGGTATGAATTATATTGGAAGAACACAAAGTGCGGAATATGCACAAGAATTGGGGACTACGGGAAGCAAAAGAATATGCAGGTAAATGTTGATACTAGAGGTTTATGCGAGACAAGATTAAAAGCAAAAAATTAATAATGGTTGTAATTAAAAGAAGAATGCAGAAGAGAAAATACCTGGAATGAATAAAGACTGGTAGAAGGAGAAGCGACAGTGAGGAATAAAAGTTCAGAGGAGAACACAGAACGCAAAGGAAAATGAGAGTACAGAAGTTGCGAGGCAAAAGCGAAATAAAGCACCAGAATGAAATGAAACTAAAAGGGCACATTAAACAAAAAGAGTAACTGCCAGAATTCAAAAGATGTGGGTAATAACTGCTGGATGTGGAAGGTCATGGAAGGGGCAGAAATGTCATTATCACAAAAAAGAAATGATTAAAGCGTGCAAAGAAATGACAGTTTAATCGACAAGACACGTGGCAGTTGAGGATGAGAAGTCATTCCATTTCTCGATGTTCATAGCTTTCCAGGCTACTTTGAAGAGACAAGAGATAGCTCGGCATAGACATTAGTTGGAAATGACTTGTGAAAACTGTCAGACATGTCGATTACCTCGGCAAGGGGCAGATACGAAATTTACCTCGGAGGTCGATTATCTCGGCTCGGATTCTCTAAACTTGATCGGTTTCATTACTGATACATCCCGGTCATCCAGAATACTAGATAACCGGGCTGAGGGACATCTGTTACGGATAAAAGATATATTATCCTTTATCTTATTAATTCAAATATTTAAACTTTCACTAACCCATTATCATAACCATCAGAGAATAGAAGATATAACTGCTATCTTTCAGTTATCCACATCTCCGAATATCCCGGAAGAAGATATTGGGCTTCAACCGTCCGTCATCAAGGTCCAGGTTAGAATCCTATAAATAGAGCATACACCATGGTGAAAGGTACACACCCACAATCCTGACTCTCTCTTTCCATTCACACGACACACACTGCACACCAATTGTGTTGTGAGTATTGCTGCTGTGATCTTCTTCTTCCTTAAGTTGCTTCAATTTCATAAGCTTCTTAAGAGAGAGAGAGCCTAATCCTACATAAAAGCATCCAACACCACTTGTTGGACATTTCTGTTCTCTTTGAGCAGAACAGTAATGATTATCTTGTAAAATATATAAACCTTGTGTAATTAAAATAGCAAAAAGACAAAGAATAAACATTTTCTCAAACTAAATAATTAAGTACTTAGTTTCTTAGGTTTCATGTTCCTTCTAGGTAGTCTTTATATTAATTATTTAACTACGATTTTTATGCTTTTTTGAGGTTTACAAAATTAAGTTGAACAATATATATTAAACAAACGAAATATAAATATATAAAATTACAATGATAAAAATTACTATATATAGATATAAAGGACAAATTAATTTCTTGGTCCTTATTTAATATGCTCTTTTACAAATTGTTTTAGGTTTATGTGAAAAAGGTTTTTAATTTGATTCCTGTGCAAAACAAAATAAATAAATAAGTGAGTCTCCATCATATAACTCGTTATAACTTCATGAATCGATCACTTATTCTATGATAATGGGTCATGATATGTCTTTGATATGTATTTGAATAATTGTGTCAAATTAATTTTTTCCTAATATGTGATATTAGAAGGATTTGACATGTATGGTTACATTTGAGTGATTGTTGGGATGAAATTGACATGAGTCAAATGGTGAAGGTCATAACAAACTTAGTTTGGACCTTGGAGTTTTTGAGAATTAGTGTGAAAGTTTCATTGGCTCATCGAAGTCAGAAGTGAAATAAATAAAAACACTAAAAGCAGACTAAATGGTGTGTATGTGAAAGTCTAAAAGCTTTTTTGAAAACTCTTTCTCAAGTATAAGTTTGAAAACAAGTTCACAAAACAACGTTCATAAATAAAGTTTGTAAAATGATCATCCAAAGATGTAAACGTGAGAGAATAGTAAAATAGGACGAAAGAACCAAAGTAAAAACACTTGTTTTAAACAGTTTCACTTAACATTGAGCTACTTTTAGTTCAATCTTAAAAGGGTTTCACTAATCAATAAATAATTATAATAAGTATTATATCACTACTACTTTTGGCACAACGTACACAATCACTCACCCTGAGATTGCTAAACACCCCAGCATCTTTTTTGTTCATTAAGCAACTGTTTGCTTTTTCAAACAATAAAGTTGGAAATATTTACAAAAATTAAGTCTCAAAGAGAGAATAAGCAAATGAAATTCAATACAAAACAACATTGCTTTGAGTATCAAAGTTGATCATCCAAAGAAAAAAGCTTGTATGTATCAGAGTATTTTCAATACTTCATTTTCTCAAAATTGTTCTTCTTTTTCTCTTCTGGTTTCAATCTTCTATATATAAGCTCTAGTGGATATGACCATTGTGAGGATTAAAGCCTTGTGATTTTTCCATTTAGACACAATGCTTTTCATCTTGCTATGTGTCAACGTGTGGTAGAGAGAGAAAATAAAAGGTACAATTCTTTTTCTAAGTAGCGTTCACCTTATCTACACTACTTGTACAAAAATGGTTTATGTAGAGCATATTTTGATTGTGCCTTTGTTCTGCGTTAAAAATATACACTTAAAGTTCAAATGATGAGATGTTTTCAAAAAGGCGAGGGAACATAAGGACTAAAACTTTTTAACATAATCATCCTCGATCAAAGCACATGTGTATATCTACTTTATCGGAAGAAAGAAAAGCTTACTGTAAGTATAAATCAGAGCTTAAGTTTTCCTTTATCCTTTAGGAGATAAAAAGGCTAGCACATTGGATACTAGCTTTCATAAATTTTTTGGACACAATTTACCTAGTGTCTTGTCGGAGGATATGTCTAGTTTAGAAAGTATTGGATTGGGTCCAATTTTATCCCATTGAATGCATGTTCATTTAAAACAAATGTTGTTCCTAAGTTGAAGAATACATGCAACACCTTCATCAATACTAGACCGTGTAAACCTATGATACTTAAATAAATTTTATTAGTCCATCAAACTTTATTATCTTTGTTATCATCAAAACTATGAGATTTTGAAAGTTTAGACATCATCCATCTTTGGTTCTCACAAAAATCTACTTGCAAAGCTAAGTTACCTTAACTAGCCATTAGGTGAATATCATTCTAGGTAATTTGGTCTATACCAAGGGCATCATCATGGAGGATGCTTCATATCAATTCTAGTAATTTTAAAGGAAAAAGGACAATGTAAAATTTGGAACAACTAGACCTAAAGTTAGAATATAAGTTATGAAAAATAAACTAACTTTTCTTTAAACAAACTAAGTTTTTTTAAAAAAATTAATAGATTAATATTTGGAGTATGATTTCTGGTCACAGTTTTATCTGACCTTCCACATTAGAAAAAAAGATTTTCTTACTAATAGTTTTTAAACTTAGTCTATGGAAGATGTTCGGTGGCTGCAACCTGCAGTCTAATATGATCTTCCACATTAGAAAGTAATTTTTCCAATATTAAAAGTATATTTATGCTTGTACAAGAAATGCTTTATAACAAGTTAGAAAGTTATTTCTTTTTAAAATTCAAGTTACGAAATTTGACAAAAGAAAAGATAAAAAATAAATTTAACTTTAGAAATTTTAAATAAATAATATTTGCAGTTCACAATTTTAACAAAAATAAAGATTAGATAATAATAAATTAATGATTATGAAATTAAAATTTAATTTAAGCAAATAAAAAGACTAACATGATTTGTCCAAGCCACGAAAAACATGACCTATGATTCGGGCTTAATTCAAACCAATTCATTTTCACCATTTGACCGATAGGTCAGACCCTGCCTAATAGATCCATTTGATAACTCTATACGATACAATTGATGATGTAATATTTGTTTTAGCTAATGTAGTATTTTCTAAATCATTTGTTGATGTGATACTTGTAATCATTAATAACTATTAGTCACGTCAACAACTAATAATTTTTGTTAACCATATGAATTATTGAAAAATAAATAAAATTGAAAGACCTTAATTTTTTTTAGAAAGACTAAAATAAAAAATAGATAAATGAGAGGGATCGAAATTCAAAACTATATTTAAATCTTAATATAATATGCAAAAATCCACAAAAGGAAGAAAAAGAAAACACAAAAAAAGGAAGAAGGAGGCGTAAATTACTAGCATCACCCTACGACATCGAAAGGTTCAAGATCATGGAGGAAAAGCGCCCCTCCACGCTCCGCGCGCTAAAAAAAGCGATCCCATTCAACCAAATTACGTCTCTCTCGTTCCCTTCCCTTCCTCTTCGCCCCCAAAATTCTGTTTCACAATCCTAACTCCGAAACCAAAAATGGAACAACCCCCGAAGCCCGAAACTGTGGCCGAATCCCACGTCCCGAACGGCCACTCCACCACCACCACAACCTCCGTCACAAACGGATCGGGATCGGAATCGGATTCGCAGGTCCCGAAGGAACGTGCCGCATCGTCGTCCGGCAGCACAAAAAAATCGGTGCACTGGAGTCCCGAATTGGTTACCGAATCCACCTTCACCTCTTCCCTTAGCGAATCGCGCTCCAATCCATACTTTTCCACTTTTTCTTCCTTCTCCCAACCTCCCCCAACGTTCATGGGTCAGTATTTTTATTTCTTAATTTTTTTTTTATTTTGTCCATCCTTTTTTACTTTCCCTTTGCATGCGCGGGGATGCGTATTTTCGTTTTGATTGTGACCAGAGACGGTGGTGACCGTTCGCAATGTGCTGGGAAGATGGGGCAAGAAGGCCGCAGAGGCTACTAAGAAGGCTGAGAGTTTCGCTGGAAACACGTGGCAGCACTGTAAGTTTTCTGTTTAATTTTTTTATTTTAAATTTTGTCGTTTTTTCTTTTCTTAATTCTCAATTGGTTGCACATGGAATAATGATGCTAGTGCTGGCTTTTTTTATAGATAAAATATTGGGAATTTAAATTGGAAACTTTGTTATTAAGGAAACTGGTGTTAGAGTTGTATACATTTAATTTAAGTGTGAATTGAATTGGATTTTTATGTTTCTGTCAGAAATTTGTTCATTTGCTGGGGTGGGTCCCTTTAAGAAGATGTGATCTCATATTTATGTGGGATAACATAGTTGCATGTGAGATAATGTGATCGCCAATGGGACCCTTCCTTCAATAAGTCTATTGGATTTTTGTTCAAGAATGAAATCTTATTGGAACTTTGCAGTTCACCCTTTGGAACCATATCACATCCCGGGTATGATGAAATAGGATGAATTAAGACGGTATTTCGTAAGTACATAATTATCTTGAATAAATTCACTATTTCTTTATTTTCCGATCGCCTCGGAAGAACAAGATGTTTCTTTTGTTCTTTCTTCAACATTTTTTTTTTCTCTAGCAGACCTCAAATTAGGATTTGAACCCATTCAGTATTTTCTTAGTAGGAGTGCCTGGAACACGTTCTCTAACACACTCTCGAATTGGTTAAAATTTGGTTTGGAATCCACAAATTTTGTTATTTTCAATAAATTTTAATCAGTAAAAAAGAGTGTGTTGCTAGGCATTTCTTTTTTCTTATGTCCCTTGTGGGCTTTTATTATCTTTGAGTTGTTTTGACTAAAGGATGTACCAAACTAACCCTTGTTGTGTGTGACATATAGCTTAGATGCTGTTTCTTCTGATTTGGTATAACTTATCACGCATTTCCTTGGTTTCCATATCATCATGTCAACCAATGATTGTATTGAGTATTGACTATTGACCTGTATCAATTTGCTTTGTGTTTTATTAATCAGTGTACTTGATGAGTCGATGGATCTTCTGTGTCTTGTTATTTTTCACCCCTCGGCATCTTTGTTGATGACAATGAGTCTTCTACATTACATAACTGAAATATACTTGTTTTGTTACATTGTGCTTAAGTGAAAACAAGCCCTAGCTTTGCTGAAGCTGCTATGGGGAGAATTGCCCAGGGAACAAAGGTCCTGGCAGAAGGTGGATATGAGAAGATTTTCCTGAATACATTTGAGACAGTTCCTGAGGAGCGGCTTCTGAATTCTTATGCATGTTATCTATCCACGTCTGCTGGTCCAGTAATGGGAGTTTTGTATGTATCCACCGCAAAGATTGCATATTCTAGTGACAATCCTATTTCGTATAGAAATGACAACCAAACAGAATGGAGCTATTATAAGGTACGTATTCTATTGAGATGGGCCATTTTTTTACTGAATTGCTAGTGGAAAATAGCTTCAGCATAATTATATGCAAAACTTGCTATCATTAATGTTAGGAAACTAAGTAATATGACAACTATACAAATAAATCAGAATAGAGCTCCTAAATAGATTATATTCTCCCTAAATAAGAAATACTTTCCAACACCCCCTCTCAAGTTGGAGCATACCAATCATATGTACCGAGCTTTTTACTATGGAACTGAAATTCAAGGACCCCTAAGAGACTTTGTAAGGATATCTAGAGCTAATAACTAGAGTTAACAAACTCAATAATAGTTTCCTTGTAGAGAACTTTTTTCTCTAATAAAGTACAAACAATTTCTATAGGCTTGGTTTTTTCACGAAAGATTATGTTTGATGCAATGTGAAGAGCATCTTGATTATCACAATACAATTTCATCTTATCAACACTTCCAAACTTTAACTCATGAAGTAATTGTTTTACCGGTACAAATTCATAAGTAAACATTGCCCTTGCCCGATAGTCATCATCTACATTGGACCGTGGAACCACATTTCTGCTTTCGAGATACATGATACCACCAACAAAGACCCTATATCTCGAAATAGATTGCCTATCAATAGGTGAACCATATAAATCTTTGATTTGAAATGACTAAACGGATGTTTCTTCAGTCAAGATCCTGACCTAATTATATCATCCACATGAACTACCAGATAGACACATAAGCCAATTGAAATTTTTCGGTAGAAAACTGAATGATCAGCTTTGCTATGAGTGATAACAACTTCCTGCACAACAATACCATTATACAAGATTTTCCGAATCTGGCTCTAGGAGACTGTTTTACATCATGAAGAGTCTGTTTCAACTTACAAACTAAGCTTTGACTACCCCCAACCCCCCAAACAACAAACTCATTTAGGTGATCCTAATATTTGTATATCACACATTAGTAATACTCAGTCCATTTTCTTGAATTCTCTATTCTGGTGACTCCAACCATGTGTCTAGTAATCAGTCACCTCCTTATTATCTTTCTATACCTTGTTTTTATTGCTATAATACCATCTTGAGATGGGCAAATTGTTTACTGAATAGCTTAGGAAAATAGCCTCAGCATGAACAATTGTATACAAGATTTATAATCACTAATATTAAGAAATTATGTAAATAAGGAAACTAAGTAATAGGACAACCATACAAATAAATTGGAATATACACAGCTCCTAAATAGAGATGATATTCTCCTGAAATAGGAGATAGTTTACAGCAAATTCAATTCTATAACATAGAAAAGGGAAAGTATCAGCATGACATGAATACTATTTTTCCACTAAAATTTAGTCTATCTGACCAGCTTATGAATGCATACTTAAATTGTTTTTATCAAATTTTGTGAAGCATTACCTCATGAAATTGTTATGATGAGAAGGGTCATTAAGTTTTTTACTTGCTGGTATGCATTGCAATTTTACAATTTAATATTGGGTTGCTGAAAAGACTTAACTGTTTCAAAGGAGATCTATGTAATAATAAAATGAGTTTCACTGTTTTCTACTGTCAAAATACATGATAAATTTTTTCCATGGCACAGTCACTTGTGTTCATAATGGTTCTATTTTTTGCTTTTTGATCAACTTTGGGTGTGCAACTGGTGTGGTTTTTAATTCATTTGAGGTGTACATTATTCTTAAATCATGTTGAGAAGATTTGAGAATATACTTTATTGTCCTTGTCTATAAAATAATAACCCTGATTATTTAAAATCTCAATTTTGCTGTTGTCCATACTCCAGAACTTTCAGCAACATAGTTTTCAGATGTGCCTTCTAAGGTCCACTAGCCTTTTGTTTATTAAAATGTAAAGCTAATTAGGAAGTAAAAAAAATGAAAGTTAAGTTAAATCTGAGAATTAATAAGGCAATATAAATAAAAAATTTCCCTCCTTATTATATTTTTCATTCTCCGTTCACTTCTCTCTTTTTCATATCAAAACTTATGCTTGTGTGCAGTTTAGTTTGGTTTACTATTAAAATGAAGTTAATTTGATCTCAGAGAGAAGTTTTACTCCATTCTCTATATCATCTGTTGGTTGTAAGACACTACTTGTCTTTAAGGCTTTGTTTGGGAGAGGGATTTTGGAGGGGAAGGGAGGGAAGGAAAAGGTTTAGATGGTGTCATCTTCTTGTTTGAGAGTTTTAATTTTTGAGGGAAAGGATTTGAGAATTTTTAAAACTCCTCCAAAATCCTCCAAAGCCTAAAAATTGTTGTTCCCCCAATTTGGGGGGTTTTTAGAAGGAAAAGTAATTAAAATTACTATTCTACTCCAACTACAAATTCTAAAATATATTAAAATATATTTTTAATATATTTTTACATTTAAATTATATAATTTTCATATTTAACATCTTATTAAATCTCAATTTCCCTCTCTTAATATATTTTTAACTTTCAAACAAGGAGGAAGTAATTTTCCTCATTTTTCTCCCTTTCCTTCCCCTCCCTTCCCCTTGAATCTCTTTCCTTTCCTTCCCCTCCTAACTCCCAAACAAAGCCTAAAAGTTGTACAAGGATGTAAGCTATGACGGAAATATTAACTGGACATAATAGTTTGGATGCATTGAGATTGAGAATGGCGATTTTATGCATTTAATTTATAAAATCTGGTGAAGTAAAGAAAAATGTTGATATTTAATCTTAGTTAGCTCAAACATAAAGTAAATGAATTTAACTTTTAATCAAGCCTTATTCAAGTTTCTGACTCAAGATTGTGCTAGACTTGATTACAAATTTTCAACCTTGAGACTTCATTGAGCTTGGTTCTAATTATAATCCCTAAATATTTAATATTTTACAGTTGATCCCGGCCTCAAGCCTTGAAGCCAAGTATTACTATATTTGATTTGATATTTGTGCGTATTGAATCAAGCTACTAGACCTGTGAATAGCTTTCTAAGTTAGAAGGGTGGGTTGGGTGGGGGAATCATGTAAACAACTTCTTGTGGTGTGTTGATAGGTATTCCAATAACTTTTGGTTGGAGACTTAAAAGCTTTACACATATCAAATTTGCAAAAATATAAACATAGTATTTGGTTGATGAATTTGTGATTGAAATTTGTTTTCTACTTTGGGGTAGGTTGTATGGTGTATTACACTATTACATGAAGGGATTTCAAGATGACTATGATATCCACTTTTATATAGTTAGGAGTGGGGGTGCTCCAGAAGTGGACTTTTATTTTGACTAAAATTGAGAATGGTTGATCATTGTTGGCTCAGTGATGTACGCCTACAAAGCTGCTAGTGTAGTTGTATCATTTTCATTATTTTCCCAAAGGTCTATAAATCTGGAACTGGTATTTCATCATCATATTGTGGTCATTGGTCAGACATAAAATATTATATATAGGATTGAGGTTGAATACAGATATTATTTAACGTAGAGGAGTGCAACTCAGATTATTTCAGAGATTTCTGATATTTGGTGCAGTGGTCAACTAAAAATATCCCCTCAATCCCAAATTCTTGAAAATGACTAGCTTCTTTCAGAGTGAGTCACTCTCCTGATTAAGAGGATCTCCTTTTGGCTCTTCTACTATCTTCAATCATCATTTCCTGAATAGCTATCAACCACCTCAACCTTATCAGCTATAATATGTCCATGTCAATCATTTTTATTCTTGTTAGCTCTTTATTGTGGACAATAAGGATATATGCAAAGCATGTGGCCAGCTCAAGCGTGAGACTTTAATTAAACAATAAAAAATTATCTTTTCCTTAAAAATACACAAATAAATAGCAAGTGGCCAGCTCAAGTGTGTGAGACTTGAATTAAACAATAAATAATTATCTTTTGCATAAAATACACAAATAATATTGCAATGTCAGCTTTAGTTTTGCTTTTCATGACACAGTATTCCAATTTGCTTAAACTCTTATCTTATTCTGCAATTTCTTATCTGCAAAATAGTTACTTTAACATCATCCTTTTCTTTGTGAATCTTGTAATTCGTACTTTTCTATCTCTATTTCTATTCAGCTTTTTCTTCTTTCTTGCGGTGTTCTCTTCCCTTGTTTAAGTTGTCTGATCTTGAACAATATTGTATCCAAGTGTTATTTTTGTCCTTGATATCGCATATTACGATGCGTGTAGGTGGTCATCCCTTTACACGAGCTAAAATCAGCGAATCCTTCATCAAACACATCCAATTCTGCTGAAAAGTACATCCAGGTGATCTCGGTCGACAATCATGAATTTTGGTTTATGGGCTTCTTGAATTATGATGGTGCTGTGGAGTCCCTGCAAGATGCTCTTCAAGCTGGCAGACAAATACAATCAGAAGCATAGTCTGTTCATACGTTTTAGTGTTTCAAAACCCCAATTATATTTCTTGCCCTTCCACAGAAGTTTGTAGAATTTGATCATTATGGTCTTGGAACTGTTGATAAAATATCAGGCCAACTTTGGCTTTTTTGTGGATATGAATTTTACCTTAGGGTGATACATTGGATCATTTGAGAGGATCCATTAGAGTAGTTAGAAAAGTTGTATGGTCACTTTTTTCTGCTTCTCATTCCCTTCCATGCTCTATATTACAAGGAGAACTAGTTTGCTACTCTAATGCACAAACACTTACAATTCAGGACGTACACTCATCATATATGAACTAACTACGTAGCAAACTAGGAATCAAAAGAAAATTTAAAATAGAGAACGTATATGTATGGCATCTAAACCCGTACCTGTGCAACATAGGTGAGGAATTTAACGATTACTTACTGCACCGATCTTCTTTTCCTCCCTTGAACCATCCATGGACTGGTTTTTTTATTTATGGAAAGCTCATTTTCAAGAATGATTTTCTCAGGGGTTTTACTAAAACCGATTGTTTCTATGAATGTATAGTTTTTTCGTGAAGCTTTACAGAATGTGGCTTCTGATATTCTTGTGTTTGGAAATACTTTGGGGATCCTGGACGTTTTCCCCCAAAACTATTTTTGGTCAGTTTGGAAGTACAAATGTATAAACATTTACCAACTGCAAGAACTTACTTTTATAAAAGTACAATTTTTTCCTTTTATGTAGTTCAGCAAAAAATTACAAATTTAAGCAACAAATGGTTCATAATGTCCTATTTTTAGAACTTCTACAAATTTGATGGATCAACAAGCAAATCAATAAATTGTATGGTAAAAGATGAATTGTTTTTTCATTTTATGATAAACATATCTTTAAGTTGAGTGGGGCGGGTACATAGAAATTACGAATATTTAATATAAATAATTATACTTAAAATACTACGCTATTGCAGTAAAAAAAATACTAAGCTATTAGCAATTTTGTATGAATTTCTTTTTAACAATTTTAATTGAGATCAATTGAAGGTATTTATAATGTAAATGAATTATGCTGTCTTTCGTTTTTTTCATCCAAGGGGCTGGGGTATAAAAGATTGGGGGATCATATCCTGTACATAGAGATCATATATCCCCAACTCAATCATATAATTGTGTAGAGGATAAAAATAAAAGAAATTTTTTAAATTAAGTTATAGTATAGAAAATGTGAGACTTACGTAAAATCCACGAAAATTCTTCTCTATTTCTCTCTTTTTTTCAATCAAACACATCCTTTAAGAATCAATGAATAGATTCCAGATATGTTAGGTATTTATAAACGTATTTTTTTTTTTCAGGTAGAGTTAGTTACTTGAAGTAAATAAGATCATTATTATAAAAACATTTTTGTGTGTTTGTGAAAGTCAATTTACATTATTTGTCCATTTCATTGAAAATTTGGTAAAATTGAGTTAGATAAGATTATAAATCATCAAAATATGATCGATGTTTTTTTTTTTAATCAAGTTGAGATACGTATTTAAATTAATTAGAACTATATATCAGAATGTTTTTTTCTGTGTTGTGAAAATTGGACCAACCCATTTGATTGGAAAATTGGAGAACTGGTTTATCATTTCATGATTTTTATCAAATAGGGCGTTTAATTTCCTTTATTATTATCTGGAGTCAATTTCAAATAATTATCTTAAAAAGGGTAAGTTAGTAATAAATGTTATGACTTCTAATAGTATTATGACTTATAATTTATTTAACTAAAATCATAAAAGAGTTTACGACTTTAATTTAATTTTTAAAAAAAAGTTATGACTTTTAAGTCATAATATTTTTTTTTTACTTTTTAAACTGAAGTTGTAATATTTTTTATGACTAAAATTAAGTTTTTTTTTTTTAACTTTACGACTTTGAAGTCGTAAAGTTCTTTTTTACGTTAAAAAGTGATAAAAAAATTTAAATTTTATTAAAAAATTGTAAATAATTTTTTAATTTAATTATTTAATAAATAAATGTTGCTTTACTTTTTTATTTTTATTTAATATTTAATATTTATTTTTTATATGATTTTATTTAATATTTTCTATATGATGTTTTTATATTTATTTAATATTTTATATTTATTTAAAATTTAAAAAAAATGATGGTTTTAGTTTTATAATTATTGTAAAAATAAGAGAAATAATAAATAGAATTGATGTTACATAATTAATACGATTACTTATGTTGTAATTTTGTAAGGTTGTTATTTTAGAAATTTGTGTTTTTTCATAAAATAATATTAATGCAAATGATATTAATTGATTAGGTAAATGTATATGAATGAAAGTTTTGTTACAAGTTTGAGTTGATGTAAAATAATATGAAAAGTAAATAATAAAAATATTAAAGAATTTTGTAAAATATGTTGAAGTTAAGTAATGAAAACAATATAATTTTTGGTAGTTTTGTAAGATTGTGATAATAAAAATTTGTGTTTTTTTTTATAAAATAATAATAATTGAAATAGGATGTTTTTGTAAATGGAATTTTTGTTATAATTGAAATAGGATGTTTTTTATAAAAAAATGTTGCACAAGACCTTGGGAGACACGACAACAATGGTCCAAATGGTCTCTGACGCTGCACTGTATAATCACGTACATTATGTACTGTGGGCCTGTGGCTAACTGATGAAGTTAATAAAATAACTTATAAATAACCAAAGCTACCGGTTCCATTGCAGGATTAAAATCTCCATGATGCAAATCCAACGACCATTATTTATTTTGAATCATACGCAACATGTTTCAGTAGTGTACCCTAGACTTTGTCGATTTACTTCTCATTTCTTCTCTCTTTCCCGCTCCTCCTCCCCTTCCTGTCTCCTTCTCCGTCGTGCCTACTCTACCTCTGTCACGCCTTCACAGCTCCATCCTCTCCACCTCTGACACAGGTGTTCCGATCTTTCTCTATGTCTCTCCCCTTGTAAAGAAACCAAACACCACCCTCACAATCTCATCCGCTCTCAAGTTGGGATTTTGAACCTTAGGCACGACAAGTTTGAGGCTTTTTGGACAACAACTTGTATTTAGTGGTATCAGTGGCGGACGCAGGAATTTTATTGAGAGGGGACGAACATAAACAAAACTATATCATAAATAAAAGTACTCCAAAGACAATACAAATCTAATATACAAAAAGAGGCAAACCGCAAACCACAGATAGACAAATTGCAAACAGGGTGGGTTGATAAACAAGCTGACAAAGTCTAGTGAGTGTTAATAAAATAATTCACAATTTAAAATCAAACTCAACGTAATAATATGGAGATAAGAGATAAAGAATGCACAATCAGTTTTAGTGTGGAAAATCCAATTAGATAAAAAAATCACAATGTCCAAATTGGATAATCAATCCAATTGACAACTCCACTATGATAATAAATAAGTACCTTTAAATCCTGATGGAGAGTTAAAAATCATACTTGTCAAATGCTTCTATATGATCTCATAACAATTCTCTCAATGATGCAAACATAAACTCTCGAAAGCTCTAATATTATTTGGAATGAAATGCATACTATAAACATACTATAAACACAAAAATATGTTTCTATTTATACTAATTTAAGCATGTAATTTTAACCAATTTTTTAATACAATCCTAAAAATATTCTATCATATTATGCAATGCAATCTTAAAGATATTTTATATTATGCAATACAATCTTTAAAATATTTTATGTTATGTAATGCAATCTTAAAAATATCATATCCTATTTTTTAATACAATATTAAAAAAATATTCTATTCTATTTTTGAATGCAATCTTAAAAAATATTTTATCTTATTATGCAATGTAATCTTAAAGATTTCTATTATATTATATAATGCAATCTCAAAAATATTTTATCCTATTTTTTAATGTAATATTAAAAAATATTATATCCTATTATATTATGCAATGCAACATTTTTTTATTGTCAATTTATTTTTTAATTTTTAATATATATATATAATAAAATTTATATTAATAAAATTTTAGGGGGGCGGTGGCCCACCCTAGCCCCCATGTGCGCTCGCCTCTTGTGGTATTGGTGGTAGTTGTTGGAATTTTCTATTTGAATAATTAATGTGGATTAATATTATAACATAATTATATTAATTATTTATTACTAATGAGTTTATTTTATATGATCAAATTAAGTGAGCCTATTAAACTAACTAAATAAAATTATATAAACTTAAATAAACAGAAAGTATTGGTCCCTTAGGAAATAATAAAAATCATATTAGGTTAACATGTTATAAAAAGATTATAATTTTCAATATTTCGAACCGTCACACATAATTTTTCTTCTTCCAATTTAAAGAGTTTCGAATATCCCATTGAGAAATAAAGAGGTTCCGGTTGAAGAAGAATCATAAAGACATCGATGATTTGTGATTCAACAATTATTAAAAAAAAAAAACTTTGATCATGAACCAATTGTAGATTCAAGTATTTTATCTAATCCTTAATAATCATACATGTTATAGATCTTAGACTCTTTGGTGATTTGTTGTAAGATATCTATATGTATATTTTTAGCTTCAACATAAAAATTAAAAATTAAGATTAAAGATTAAAGATATTTTAACAAAGTGATATGTGAACATATCCTCATTATTTGATTATAGGAATGATTTTTTTTTAATTATTTGATATTTGGAAAGAGTTTGTTGAATGAACACTGTTATCCGGTTTTGGTTTCAAAAGTTTTTATTTACAATTTGAATCAGATATAGGGGAACAAGGGTTTTACGTTTATTGTAAGACTTATATATGCCTTACATGGTCCAGTTGGTGGCATTTATATGTGTTTTACACGTGCATAATTGGGAGTTTTCAATTTTGATTCCTAACAACAATTTTAGTGGGAGATCTTGAAGAGGGATCTTCAGTTGAATATCTCTCTTTTCCTAGATCTATCATTAAAGAAGGAATGCAGCTATCCACGTGGAGATTCGGTTCTTCCCCAAGAACCTTGAAGATTTGCACGGAGTTAAAAAAATGATTTTTTTATGTGATAAGATAAAAAAATGAAAAAAAAATAAATAAAATAAAATTAAAAGTTAAAATTAATTACTTAAAATTAATTATATATTTTATTAATATTCATATTTTTTTCATGCTTTATTAATTAAAATTAATTAATTAATTAATTAAATTAAATTAAATTAAATTAAATTAAATTTTAAATATGTAAAAGTGGGATCCATGTGGGATCCATTAAAATTATCTAAGATCTCAATTTGGGATCTAGGAAAAAATATCACAGATCTTAATAGATCTTCAATCATAAGTAGCATTATGAGATCTACCAAAAATGGTCTGAGATATCAATTTGAGATCTACCACTAATAAAGATTTATGTTCTAAGTTTTTGATTTCACATTTGGGTATAAGGTCTTGTATAAGGCATATAAGAGTTTATTAGAAAATTTAAATTTTTTTTAATACTGATTTCATTTCAGTGTATATATATATATATATATATATATATATATATATATATATATATTCTTTTTCATCACAATTTGGTATTAAATATTTATTTATGTTGATTTAGAATGGATAAGTATATATTGTTGTATAAATATTTACGAATTTGTGGATTCGATTTTTATGAAATAAACAAATATCCAATATATGATTTGAGAATTAAATAAAGCTTCATTTGGTACGTAAGAATCATGGATAAAGATTGATGTTGTACGCTCCTCTAGCATTTAAGAAGTTAGCATAGAAATACATGTTGAATCTTATTATATCATGAGATATTTACTTTGGTGTATATTTTAAATATAGAGTGAAAATAATGGGTTAATTATAATAAGTTTGGATTTAAGTATTGCTTTCATGCAATTTATTATCGTCAAATAATTTTGATTTTATTAAATTATATAT
>PYAF01000690.1:145446-178425 GCA_007407185.1 Glycine tomentella | reverse complement strand
ATGTTATTCATATTATATGATTTATTAGTACATTGTTGATATGATTGAAATTTTCAATCAATATATAATGTTTTGACAGTGAATTAAAATTATTTTGAGAGATAATTCTCATGTTCAAGAATTGTTATGCGATCATGTGATTGCTAAAAGTAATATATATATATATATATATATATATTGAATTTTGTACTTATGCATGAAACTTGTATAAATTGAAGACCTCTTATTTTAATTAAATTGTCTAATATTTTTTATTGGATTAATTGAAACAACATGTTCCCTAAGTAACCTTTATTGTGTAGATTAATTTGATTAAATTTACATAGATGTCACATGAAATTATTCATATGAATTATGTTCAGCCCAAAGAAAAATACAATTTGGTTGGATAATCACATGCCAGCGATGGTAAGTGTGTGGTGATTATAAGGATTGATTTTCATGTGAATAATAAAGTGTCCAAAGATAATCATTATTTGACAGAATTTATCACTAAATTAATTTTTCATGTGAACAATGGAATATCCAAAGACAATCATTGTTTGACATGACTTATCACCAATGTTTGATCATTGCATTGAGAGTATCATTTGCAGTTAGTCCTTTAATCCAGAGGTTGGGATTAATTGTGTGGTAGGTATCTTGCTTGGGTCTTTAAAATTACTATAAAGATAAAATTGTGCATTGTATGTTTATCGTTCTCTCATTAGTAATTCCTGCTACCACTTCTTTTTTTCATTACTCATATTTTTTGAAATAGCAAACCTACCATTTTAAAAGGAGTCAATTGAGAATTTTGTCAATTACATGAAATTGGACAATTTTTTTAACGATGAAAAACTCAAGTGGGGCTTTATTTATCATGATGCTAGATCACACTAAGTTATTCTTTATTGTGATCCTAGATTAAATCAAGTCATTCTTAAGAAAATGAAAAATAGTCAAGGATATTGCATAATTTTTTTCTCAATTAGAGTAGAACCAATAAAACAAGATATGAAATTTACTTGTTACTTTTGTAAGAAGGTGAGACATATGAAGTAAAAGAAACCTAAGTACACTTTTTTGTATGCGAAGAAGGATAAAAAATTCTCATTTTTTGGATTTGTTCTAAAAATAATTTAGATTTTGTACCCAAGGACATTTGGTAGGTAGATTTTGGTGTTATTACTCACTTTAGTGTGTTTTTGCAAGGTTGCATGTGGAGTCATTTGTCATGTGATGATGAAAGAATCATCTATATGGGGCAATGACAATAAAGTTGCAGTTGAAATTATAGAAATTTTTAGGTTGTTTTTAAAGACTTATTATTTGAATTTAGTTGAGAATTGTGTTGCACCATCTATTAGACAAAATTCAATTTTTGTTTCTATTTTGGACAAATCCAGTTATTCTTGTTCATTTGAAAATAATAAAATTAGTCTCTCATGTGATTCAAATGATGTTGGTTACGAGTCTTTAATTGATATTGAGGCTTCCTATAAAGAAATGTTGCAAAGGACTCACAGGTACAAAATATAAATTAAATGAAAATTTCTCCACTTTATGGCATGTGCGCTTAGGCCACATCTCTATACAGAGAATCCAAAAACTTAGGCTGGAGAAAATTCTTGGACCCTTAGATTTCTCAGACTTTTAAGCCTTTATTAAGTGTATTACAGGAGAACAACAAATAAATAGAATTTAGGTGTCAAAAGAGTTAAGGATGTCTTAGATCTAATACATACAAATATTTGTGGTCCCTTCCCTATGGATTCATGGAATAGACAAACTTAGTTTATTATGTTCATAGATGATTAGTCTTTCTTTAATTGATGAGAAGTCTCGGTCTCTAGATATTTTTAAGTCTTTCAAAGTTGAACTTGAACTTCAATTAGAAAAGAAAATTAAGGTTGTCAAATATGACTGTAACGATGAATACTATGGTAGATATGACAAATAAGGTGAGCAACATCTAAAACCTTTCACTTTTTTCTTCTTCAATAAGTGTTAAATTGTTCTGCAATATACAATGTTAGACAAACCTAGCATGACCAGAGTTGCAAAATGACAAAACTAGACTTTTAAGGATATGGTAAAAAATATGATTATTCTCAACCAGAGTCACTTTGGGGAAAGGAATTAAATATTGCAATTTATATCCTCAATAAGGTACCAAGTAAAGTAGTCACCAAAACCCCTTATGAGCTATGAACTGCGAATAAGCCCCCATTAGGCACATCACATTTGGGGATGTCTAGCTAAAGCAAGGCTTTATAGGCCACATAAAGGTAAGCTAGACTTAAATGTATAGTTACTACTTTGTTGGTTACACTGAATGCTCTCGTGAGTGTAAGTTTTACAATCCTACTGTACGATTCGTATTTTAGATGGAAATGTAAGATTCCTTGAGGAAGTTGAGTTTGGAGGGAAAGGAAACATAAGAGTGTTGTCTTTAAATAATAACCTGTTATTGACAATAAATAAGTCTTTCTACTTACCATTGTGCAAGAAATAGATCTGGTCATTAATAATGATGTTATTCCTGACATCATTCGAGGTCAAGACAACACTGAGATTCCTTCTTAAGAATCACCTATAGTTCAAACTTAACAACCTCAAGAAGTGTCATTTAGAAGATTCACTAGAAAAAGGAGAATTGTAACTTTGGATTATTATGGTGCATTTCTTTAAGAACATGAATATGACATTAGGTTGACTAAGGAAGATATAATCAACTTTAGTCAAGTCATACAATGTTCTAACCCTTAAAAAGTGGATTAATGCTATTAATTATGTGATAAAATCAATGGTTGACAATGACTTTTGGAATATCATCAAATTACCTGAAGGTGCGAACCCTATAAGTTGTAAACAAATATCTATAATTTAAAGGGTAATGTTGAAATGTATAAAAATCGTATTGTTGTCAAAGACTTTACTTAAAAGGAAAACAATGACTATAAATAGACTTTTCTTTGGTTTCATAGAAAGACTTTCTTAAAACTATAATGACACTGATGATTCATTTTGATTTAGAGTTGCATTAGATGGATCTAAAGACTATGTTTCTAAATAACAACATTAAATTTGTTAAGGTAATTCAATGTTTATGGTGTGCGAACTAAAAGAACTCATCTATGACTTTAAATAGGCTTACCATCAATGGTATTAAAATTTCATCAAATTATTACCTCTTATGGTTTTGAGGCAACTTTGGTTGATGATTGCATATACCAAAATTTCAATGGGAGTAAAATTGTCCTTTTTGTATTATATATGTTGATGACATTTTTCTAGTCATAATATAGTTTTGGATATATTCAACATGAAAGATAATAAACTAGAAGATACACATGTTGCTAAAGGAGATAAGTTAGTCTCAAATAGTGCCCCATTAGTAATCTTGAAAAAGAATATATGCAAATGATTGTTTATGCTTTAGTTGTGGGGAGTCTTATGTATTCTTAAGTTTGTTTCCGTCCTAACATAGTTTTTTTAGTGGGAGTCCTAGGGAGATATGTGTGTAATCATGGTATGCAACATTAGAAAGTAGTAAAACACATGATGCGCTATTTTAATAGAACAAGAAACTACATGCTTACATATTGGAAAAGACCCCACATTTTGTATGATGCCTAAATAGAAGAGACCCCACGTTAGGATATTTGTTTAACCATGATGGTGGAGTTAATATCTTGTTTTGAGGCATCGAACCATATGATATGACTGCTAAATTTTGTCATTGGCTTGCCTATTGTTACAAACATTAAGAGGCCATTAAATATTTATTTTGACAATAACTTAGTAGTGTTATACTCCAACAACAACAAGAGTTCAACCAGGTCAAAGGTTATTGACATAAAATGGTTGTTAAAGAAAGAATTAAGAAAAATAATGATATTTCTAGAACATATAGGAAAAGACAGTATACTAGCTAACAAACTAATTAATGGTTGATACTTAAAGCGTGAGCATATATGTTGCTCGTATGATGTTGTTTTAGTTGTTGTCTTGGTTTAGTTTGAGTCTTTATGTTCTATGTTTGGATTCAGATTTCATGTATTTGATTTTCTGCATAAATAAAGATTACAATTTATAAGTTTATTATGAAACCTGTTTATTTAAGTGCAATATTTAAATTATAATTAAGTACTTAATATTGATCTCGCTAAAGACTTAAGTTGGACCAATTGGAAAAAGGCATGATTGAGATCACATTGCATGTAATTTCCATGTTGCTTATCCATATTGACCTATGTCATTTAGTGTATTGATGTGATGGTCATTGGGGTCTAGTCACATTTGTTGTAGTGATGAAAGCCGCAGTGATTCCATTATTGATACATGAGATGAATCGGGTTGTTAAGGAGGAACTCTAAAGATAAATAGTGTACAAATGCACACCTAAGGAGTTGTGATATAATTGTTACAATATGTAGCCCAAGTGGGAGATTGTTGGAATTTTCTATTCCAATAATTAATGTGAGCTAATATTATAAGACAATTATGTAAACTATTTATCATTAGTGGGTTTATTTTATGTGATCAAATTATGTGAGCCCATTAGACAACTAAATAAGATGATATGGACTTAAATGAGCAGATGCTTGTGTTGGCCCATTAGAGAATAATTGGAACTATATTAGGTTAACACACTATAAGAAGGCTATGGTCCCTAATATACCAAGCCGTCACACAAATTTTCTCTTCTCCCCATCTGAAGAGTTACGAAGGTCCCATTGGGAAATAAAGAGGTTCCGATTGAGGAAGAACCATAAGGTCATTGGTTGTTCGTAATTCAACAATTGTCGAAGAACGTTTTGATCAGAAATCAACTACAGATCCATGTATTTTATTTAATCCTTAATAATCAAACATGTTGTATATCCTAGGACCTTTGGTGATTTGTTCTAGGATATGTACCTACAAATTTTTAGCTTCCACATAAATAATTAAAAATAAGGATTAAAGATTGAAGATATTCCAACAGAGGTGGTGTTGTTTTCGGCGCAACGGCCAAAGGAGTAGGTGCATTCGGTTCCCTTGGCGGCAACATTGTTGTTTTCATGCAGCATGGCAGCGAGGAGGGAAAAGAGTGCCTTCTTAGCGTGATGGACTTGGCAGTCACCAAGGGGGATTTGTTTGAGGGCGGTGACAGTCACTGCTCCTAGACTTGACGATGCGGTCGATGAGCTCTTGGAGGACCTTGTCGAGCGGTAGCTTGACAATATTGAAAGGGTCATGGCTCATCAAGACGATGACTTTGAACTCAGCCTTGCAATAGAGGAACTTGTTAAGGAGTCTACGGAGCCACGTGATGGAGAGAAACACGTCATCGGAGGAGGAGGAGTTAGTCGTTGAGGATAAGAGAGAGGGGGGTAAATTTGGGAAAGAAAAATAATAAAGAAGAATAATCTAAACCATTAACTTAAGAAAAAAATTAATCTAATGGTCCAAAAAAACTTAGGCACCTCTTTGACACATGTGAAAAATATTTTTCTATTGCACGCTAGAATTTGTCTTAACTGGTGTTGTATTGTGTGTACATTGCTATTTAGTTATATTCGTGGATAGCTCAATTTTTTTATATATTAAAACCAAACTTTTACAAAAAAATAAGGCAATCTGAACTTTGTGTTTTGATATTTTTTAGTATTAAATATATCAAAGTCCACGTTTAATTAAGAAAAACACTCAACTTAATTGCATTTAAAAGTTAGAATGTATGGTTGAAAAGAAGAGGGGAAAAAGTTATAATAAATTTAATAAATGATGTGATGAAAATAAAAATATAAGATGAAATTAAAAATAGATATATGATAGGAGAAAAAAGATTATGCATTGACATCATAAAAGTTTTATAGATTCATTCAATCACAATTACCTTGTATGATAAGTTTGTCGACTTTTAAAATAATTATCTTAAAGTAATTTAAATGGTGATTTGTGATTGGATGACAACATAAAACTATTTATACTATTAGTGCATATTGACATTAAACACTTCAAATTATTCTTAACATGTCTTTAAATGAATCAATTTTAAAGAATAAAACTGTTCAAAGAATCACATTTATTAGATGCATGCTAAGGTGGTCAAATGAGGCATGTAATTTATGGTGGACAATTTTTTTTACCAATATATTTATATATTTGTTAAATAAATATTGAAAAGTATACATGAATTATTTGCAATTTTCTTGCACAAAAAATGAACAATTAAAATTGTTTTTGTTTCCTTTGCACATTAAGGAAACAAAAACCTTTTCGGCTTTCCCTCCACTAGTTGTCATGTACTCTACTACTCATCGTTATTAGAGGCGATTTTCCAGTTGTTTCCTTTTTTTTTCTCCTTTCGTCCTTCTTTCTCTTCTTCCTTATCTCTCTCCTCTTCCCCATCATCAACCTTTCATGGCAAAATTCCTATATATCGTCTTTCTCCATCACCTTTGTCACGAACAATGTGTCTTCACTACCTTCCTTCAACTTCACTAGTACATCACACTCATGTCACTAGAGACACGACGTCTAGTGAAGTAGATAGCAGGGAAACGAGTCAGCTTTGGTGGAGAAGGATCTAAAAAGGTTGAAAGAGACACATAGAGTTTGGTGTTGGAGAGTGATCCTTGAATGTGGGAAGAGGCTAAGGGTTTCAGATGGTAGTTTAAGAAATGAAACTTATGTTGCAGTTGATATCTACGATGGTGAAACAAGATCCATAAAAACCAAAAAAGAAGTGAAAGTTAGGTTGAACCAATTCCTCCCAACTTGCAACCTTAAACAATAAATGAATAAAAGAAAAAAAAATGAAATAACATTGAAAACAAAATAACCCTAAAGCCTCTTCACATCGTTGGGAGCAACTACATATGAAGGAATGGTGTTGCTATATTGAACATCTTGGTTATGGAGAGAGCAATCGAGGTGAGAGAGAAGAGAAAAAATGAAAAAGCAAAGATGAGAGAGAATAGAACAAATGAGAGAGTAATGATAAGAGAGAAGAGAACGGGGGGGAGAGAAGAAGAAAACAAGGACGAAAGCGATAGAGAAAGAGATGACACCATGATAGAAGACGATGTCGACAAGACCAAAGAAAACGAGGGTGGATTTTGGTATTCTAAAAAAAATTATGATGGCGTATACAAATATTAATGCAACACAGTTAAAAGTAATAATCCACAATAAATCAAATCTTCAACTGCTCCCCGAAAAATCAGCCGTCCATTTATTATATTAAATGAATTAATCACAGCTCCTATTAAAGACTCACATTTATTATTCAAATAAATTAACATGTCTTTAACGCATTGCTTGATTGTCCCGAACTACAATGCATTGCTTAGTTGAACACGTATTTTTGAAGGGGCAATGAACCTTAAGCGTGGTTAAGATTTATACCAAGGGTTAGTCTCATAATTGGTCAAAAGAATTAAAACTTATGGAAAAATCTCATGAACCCATTGAAGAATCAAAGACCTTAATTACAATGGTCATAAACGATTAAAACTAATGTTCCACCGTAAAATCACATCTTTAAATGGTCATCAAAGAATTCATCAATTTATTATTCAAACAAATTAATAACACCTCCTATTAAAGACTCACATTTATTATTCAAATAAACTAACATGTCTTTAACGCATTGCTTGATTGTCCCAAATTACAATGCATTGCTTAGTTGAACACGTATTTTTGAAGGGGCAATGAACCTTAACTATAGTCTAAAGAATTAAAACTTATGAAAATATCTCAGGATATCATTGAAGAACCAAAGACCCTAATTACAATGGACATAAGCGGTTAAAACTAATGGTCCATCATAAAACCACATCTAATCACAAAAAAAATCATCAAACCATATCTTTAAATGGTCATCAAAGAATCCATCAATATACTATTCAAACAAATTAATCACACCTCCTATTAAAGACTCGCATTTATTATTCAAATAAATTAACATGTTTTTAATGCATTGCTCAGTTGAACACGTATTTTGCAAGGGGAAATGAACCTTAAGTGTAGTTAAGCTTTATATTAAGGGTTAGTCTCATAATTGGTCTAAATAACTAAAACTTATGAAAATATCTCAAAATCCCATCGAAGAATCAAATACCCTAATTACAGTGATCATAAACGATTAAAACTAGTGGTCCACTATAAAACCATATCTATAAATGGTCCTCGAAGAATACATCAATTTATTATTCAAACAAATTAATCACGCCTCCTATTAAAGACTCGCATTTATTATTCAAATAAATTTATCTTGTCTTTAACGCATTGTTTGACAATCTCAAACTAAAAGAGTATATTACAATAATATCCCCTAAGATTTCTTAAAATTACATATAGTACTCCTAATTTCTTACGCCTACACTAAACCCCGATCCTTGTTTGAAGAACATTGTATTGACACCTGTTACAAATTACATTAATCCCCTTTAATTGTTTGCAAAATATTATACCATGTATCCTATAAGGGAGGTTGTTGTATTCGTAAAAAAAGATAGAGAGGCTTATGTGTAATTTCGAGAAACCTTAGGGGGTATTGTTGTAATTTACTCAAACTAAAATGCATTTGTTTAGATGAACATGTATTTGGAAAGAGACGATAAATTTTAAGTGTAATTATTCTCTATATTAAAGATTAGTCTCATAGTTGGTCTAAGGAACTAACACTTGTCAAAATATCTCATAATCTCATTGAAAAACCAAATATCCTAATTACGGTGATTATAAAAAATAAATTTTTTTGTCAACATAATTTGCTTGCTTAAAAAAAATAAAAGTAATAACAAAAAGATTTGAGTATTCTAAAGTGAATGTAAGGTAAAAGAAGTAATTTCAATCATTTGAAAAAATTAATGATTGATATTTTAGAAAATTCCTTATTTGTTGTGCATATAAATGTAATATCAATCATCAATTTTCTCATCAACATATAAAACTGTTTTTCTTAATTTGCATGAAAAAACTTTAAGTGTCAATTATTTTGAAAATGGAGGGAGCATATTAAAAGAAATGTGTTATAAAATCTGTCGGTAACAATCATCTAATATTAATGACATATATTTAATCTATATTATAATTATAAAAGTATACTTTCATATTATTTATCAATAAAATGCTTACATCGACAACAAAATTTAAATCTACATTTATGTAAGATAAGATTTTTACCGACCAAATTAACTTTTGTTGGCTTTCTTATCGATCAATATTAGGAGTGATAATAATCTTAGATTAATGTTTTCCACCAATATGTCTCCTCAAAAATTCATTAATGCTTTTGTAAAAAAAAGAGAAAAATTACCAAGGTAACTGGATTTAGTCGGTGGAAGACAAGGATGAAGAATTAAGAGTCACGGGAAAGGGGGTATCGGGGATAAAACAGAGAAGCGGAAAAAGTGTATGAAATTGAAACTGCTATGAGAGAGAGAGAGAGAGAGAGAAAGAAATTAAGAGAGTTCATTCAATACTTCTTGTTTGTTTCCTCTTCAGAACTTGTTTATATGCTCAATCACCCTCCACCCTTAGGAATCACACCTTTCAAGCAAGAAAATCTCATATTTCGAAAATGGAATTTCAGGAGCATCATGAGGAAGCTGAGCTTGGGTTGCCCACAGTAGCAGCAACAAGCTATGAAGAGTTTGGAATGCCACTGAATCACAGCGAAGAAGAGCCAGTGGTGGAAGTGGTGCCGATGGCGGTGCCAATGCCGGTTCCAGTGGCACTACCCACCAACACTATGGCCCAAAACAGTGGCAAGGGAAAGTACCAAGAGTGCCTTAGGAATCATGCCGTCGAAATCGGCGGCCACGCTATCGACGGGTGCATTGAGTTCCTGCCAGGGGGCGAGGAGGGCACCTTGGACTCGCTAAAATGTGCCGCGTGCAACTGCCATCGAAACTTCCACCGTAAGGAGACTCCGGATGGCACCTACTTGGTGCCTGTCCACCACCACCACCCACCGCCACCATCTCCGGTGCCATTTGCAGCATACTATCATGCCCCGACGGGGTACCTACACATGACGGGGCACCAATGCGCCACGCTGGCGCACCCGTTCTTGTCGAGAAGGGGTGGGACCCCTTCCCCTAGGGAACACCTGGAGGACTCAGACCCTATGAGTGGTGCCACCACTCATGGTGGGTCCGGATCGAGCAGCAAAAAGCGCTTCAGGACCAAATTTACCCAGCAGCAAAAAGACAAGATGTTGGTCTTCGCTGAGAAACTTGGGTGGAGGATGCAAAAGCACGATGAGAGCGTCGTGCAGGAGTTTTGCTTCGAAATTGGTGTTCAACGTAATGTGCTAAAGGTGTGGATGCATAATAACAAGCACACCTTGGGTAAGAAGCCCTAGAGGCTAGAAGGAAAAAATAAATCCACCCTCTTCCCTTTTTCTCTCTCTCCCTTTATATATATATATATATATGTTTCTATGTTTTTAGTTACCATAACAATAATGGCAGCCATCGTTCCAAGCAGGAAGCTCAACGTTTAAGCCTGGTAGATTGCATTGCTGAATATCTAATAAGTCTGCTCATGCTAGCTAGCTAATCAAGACATTAGTTCTTAGGGTTTTTTCTCTCTTTATGTTCACCTTGTTTAATTTTAATTTCTTTGGACATGGGAGAAGGGTGGGGGTATTTTCGGTAATCCATTTGGTTATGTTGGTTAGTATAATGTTTGAGGATCAATGATTCTAATTTCGGCAACATTGTTGTCGGTGGACTGGTTTTCTTGGTTATGAATATCAATCAATGGTGTTTTTTTTTTCTCAGTGCATGTTTTGTTACTTTGGAAAAAAAATGTATGTGCATCAAAGATTAATTCCGTTGTCGGCACAAACGACCAAATTTGGTTTCACCGGTGACCCAAAAATTCTATTAATGATTATTACAAAAAAAAAGTGTGTGGTGGTCGGTGGAACCGTTTTTGGAACATTGTTGCATTAACCAGGAATAGGGATTAGTTTTATTCTAATTTGAGCGCATGAATGGCGATGATGACAAGGATTGTTTTTGTTTTTGTTTGTTGATTCTGAAACTTACATATGGTTTATATCCTAAGATTACATGAGAGCCAAAAACTTTAATTTCGATAATTATAATAAATAAATGTGTGATGGTCGGTGGAACCGTTTTTGGAACATTGTTGCGTTGATGAGGGAATAGGGATCGATTTTATTTTAGTTTGCGTGCATGAATGATCGTGATGACAAAGGTAATTGGATAATTTTTGTTTTCGTTTATCGATTATGAAACTCTCATATGATCTCTTATATCCTAAGATAGTTGTTGGAAGGATGAACTTTCTGGTATATCCTAAGATAGTTGTTGGAAGGATGAACTTTCTCGGTACCATTAATCTCTTCCAATCTACATTTTTCGGGTTAAACAACCTAAAATGGGTAATTTTTTTTTAAAAAAATAAATATCCATATGGGGATAAGTTATAGGATATTTCATGACTTTTGAATTCAAAATCGTAAATCATTTTACGACTTTTGCCTTTTGTTTTCTTTTTTATTGAAGTCGTAAAACAATTTATAATTTCTTAACTTTTTTAAAATGAGACTTTGAAATCGTAAATAATTTATGACTTTTTTATTTAAATTAATATTTTATTTTCATTTAATATTTTTATATTATTTTATTTAATATCTTTTATATTTTTCAAATATTAAGGATTTTTTTCTTAATTGTAATATATTTCAACAAACTTGACTTTAAAGTTGTACATATAGTCATAACTTTATTTTATTAGTGCTTTATTTATAGAGATATATTAAATAATATAAAGTATAAAAAAATATTAAATTAAATATACAAAAGCAAAACATATATTAAATAAATTAATAAAATAATAATAAAAACAATATACAAAAATATAAAAATATTAAATAAAACAATATATAAAAATATTAAATAAAATAATATATACAAATATTATATAAAACTAAAATTAAAATATTAATTTAAATAAAATTATTTGCTATTTTAAAGTCATAAATAATTTATGACTTTGAAATCGAATTTTAAAAAAAATTAAGAAATAGTAAAAATTTTCAGGACTTCAATAAAAAAAAATAGAGAAAAAAAAATCATTGTGGAATATTCTACTCTATATCTCTTTTTGAATATTTATTTAAAATTTATATCTGTTTGGTAATTTAGGAAAAAATAACCGCTGAACTGTCGTTTAGCGCATTTTCTGTTTTACATGTCTTTCTATACGTCTATGTGTCTTCACTTTCTTCCTTCTGCTAACTGCAAAGTGCGCAAACCATTACAACTCCTCCACGCACTGAAAATAAAAGCAGGGGAATTCTAAGTAATCCCAGTGGCTGCTATGGCCCCTACACCTCCTTCATGCACTTTCTTTTATTTTTACTCAGAACCTTGATTGTTTTCGTTATTTCCCTTGTTTTCACCAGTTTTTTTTTTTTTTTTTTGGTTTATATAAATGAATTAGGCTTATATCTATTAATTAATTAATACTACTATAAAATGTGCTAGTTAATTAACTCGTCGGGTTTCTGTTCCCCTATACACAGGGTGTACTAAGTATATCCTTTTGAATTTTTGTGTTCAGTATTTACAAAGTGAAAAAAAATTCACCCGTTCAGGAATTCAGAACGTACAAAGATTGGATGAAGCTTATAATAGAAGCAATTACCTATTGTGGTCCGTGATGATGTCAAAAGTGCTTCACTATACGTTTTATGACAAGACCTTAATATTGACTCAATTGCAGCTTTCACTTCCGGAATTTAGTGGCCTATATCAGACCTGCTCATTCAACAAAATTGGTAGAGTTTTACTGCAGAAAATGAACCTCTAAACATAACCATGTACAATTATTCTTGGCATATGATTAATTGTATCCTTAAATATATCAAAATCAAAATGCTTACTTGAAGGCAACATGACAATGGCAAGCAATGCACGAAGACCAATAACCTTTGCTTCACTAGGACTGTCTTGAGTAATTCTAGTATCATATGGTTCATGGTAAAATCAAGGTTATGTTCAGCTATAGTTACACAGAATTCAACCAGTTTATCATGTTGAACATCCTGAGTAAGCAATCCTTTCCTTAGAATTGCTAAAAGTTTTGAAGTTACACTGTCTAGGTTGTCCCATATCCTATTTGCTGCATGACCAACCAGGGAATAGATTCTTAATATAATTTAAAAGCAAGAAACTCAAGAACACACTTATAGATCTTGAGTGGTTCAATTACGTACAACGGAACAGGCTGCAGGGTGTCCAGAATAAGTAAAAGCATGAGAAAATGAACCTAAAATAAGCAAACATAGTGTACTCATTTATACTATTAATTGAGTGAAGTGTTAGTACTAATAGTAATACTAGTACAAACCCAATCTAATTACTATTATTTGACTCAAACTCATGTATGATTGATAAAACTCAAAAAATACTGACCCCAACCATTTTGGTCTCGTGCAGAATTAACATGCTGTCTTTGGGTGGTGGCTCCTCAGTGAAAACATCAAGAGCCGCCTGAAACAAAGACACATCACAATCATTTGTCTCTTCAGTAAGTAGAGATCCAGTTATTCGCTTTTATATAAAAACATATTATTCAATACAGAAGTTTCAATTCCTAATTTAGCTCTATTATTGCTTAAATTAATTTACTTATCGAAGGGAAAGTCAAAGTTGATTATTCTAATTAGTTTAGATTTATATATTCATGAAATTTTCTAATTACAAAATAGCGATGGCTCATGAAACATTTTTTTGCAGGAAAGAACCAAAAGTATAAGAGCAATGCTTATCCTGCAAAATGAGAGAAGGAAGCACTATTGGCACAATTAAAAAAATTATAGGCTCACACAAATAACATTGCATCCAAGTAAAAGCAACTTGAAACTGTCAAAGAATAACTCTACTAAAATCTCAAGTAATTAGGTGAAGATTTTGAATAGCTTTACAACATTTATAACGTATTCAAGATCTAGTCCAGAGAAGCACAAATAGAGTATGTTTCATCATGTATTAGGAAATTGCAAATTGTGATTCATGGAATTTGGGGTATGTTCAAATACTTACTAATTCTTACCATCATCCTAATAGACATCTCAATTGTAAAACGTTGATTGAGTTAAGCAAATAAGGCTCACTGCCAACTCTAGCAATAACAACATTTTCACTGGCCATGCATGTAGACAATTACTTCAATTACATATCTTTTGAAGGTGCTCCGCCGTTTGCTCATCCATAGCTGCAATCGAATAGAAACCAGAAACAAAATGAACCTCGGCTTCCACCAACTCCTGCACTTGCTCCTCCGTTATCTTAGTTTTACCTATGAACTCCTTCTAAACAATATCCACGAATGAGAATGAATTACAAGTGCATGATAACCCAGTAAACTTACCTTAATTCTCTTCACAGTGTCCAGTGCTGGCTCAGCCAAGTAGCAATATGACCAATGAAGTCTATAGTGTTATCATCAAGGCCGTATTTTCTGTCACAAGTCAACAAAAAAGCAAAAGAATCTTTAAGATACTCCTTTTCTTCTCAGTAGTCATTACAGGCTATGAAGCACCGATACTCTTAAAAAAAATTCAACGTATCGGATACACGTCCGATACCGATAACTTGGGGATACTTCATTTTACGTATCAGTTTAGTCAAATATTTTCAAAAGGCACTTTTGTAAATTAAAAAAAAAAAAAGGTGCCCTAAATAGAATGAAGTTTGTTCTTCCTCCATATCCACACACTAGTTGAGATATTTTATTAATTTTATATGGATAATCTATTATTTATACTTATGGTTTTCCTTTTATTATATTTTATTAATATGAAATATACTCTATATAAAAAAATATTATTTAATACTAAGACGTATCGGAAACGTATCGAGATATTAGAATTTTTGAAGAACGTATCGAAGTTTCGTATCGGGAATGTTGTGTCGGTATCGGTGCTACATAGATTACAGGGATGAAGAGATATAGGGAAATGTATGATCATCATGGCATGCAAAATGAATTTGATTTGTAATTGCATTACATATATTTACACACAAAAAATGCCAAATAAGAGTAAATAATTACATGCTAAGAATTTGGACTGATAAAAACATATTGAGTCCCTATACAATATAAGAACTACAAAACAGACCATAAACCATATACTTACATTTTACTACCAACTTTACAGACTGGCTCATGCAGCAGTTCAGGCAAATCCATTATATATAAAACACAAATATAAATAAATCAAACTTTCATGACGTATTGATAAGGACAAGGAAAAGGGCAAGGTAATTACTCCTCAACCAATTTCTACATGTTCATGCAGACTATGAAGGCAACACAATAGTTGAGCCTCAAATGTTAAATTTGCATAAATAATGTCATGGATGATACTTATAGTGACCACCAGCTGGGTTTGCAGCCGCTAAGACAGAAGTCCTGGAAGATATACTTGCTACTAATCAATCCTTTGCAATAGAGACACGTTGTTGCTCCATCGCCTTGAGTAAAGCCTAAATTATTACAATTTCACATTAAGGTTTCAGGTAAAAGTTTAAAATATATTAAAGTAGTAACACGAAATTGATTGCTAGACACCAGAGAACAAACCTGATGCTCTGTTGACATTTTATGAAACTCATCAATACAGCACAATCCACTGAGAGCGAGAGGTGGTTTCAACGTCAACAGTGCAGGAGGGAGCTTTGATAATGACGGCTAATGGGAATGCAAACACAGAGAGTGAGAGCGAAAGATTCGAGAGAAGGTTCGTAGTGAGTGATGAGTGAAAGCGAAGTTGGGTTTGGCAACGGCGGTGGGTTCGACAACGGTGGTGGACGGGAGTCACAACACAGAGAGCGAGGGTGAGAGAGATGAAAAAAGTAGGTTCGCAGAGAGGAAAGGAGTTAAAATATATAGGAAAGTAATCGAGAGTGAAAATATTTAAACACATTCAAAGACGGTTCTTCTCTAAAAATCATCTTTGAAAGTCATCTTTTAAAGATGGTTTTTAGAGAACTATCTTTGAATGCTTGTCGCGTTTTTTATAACTACGGTTTTGCAAAATTGTCCTTGATTCAGTGTCATAAAATCTCATTTTTTTTGTAGTGGCTTCTAAGATGATTTTCGAAAAACTGTTATCGAATGATAGTCATTCTAAGATGGTTTTTGCAAAACCGTCGTAGAATGGTATTTTGTGAGACGATTTTCACAAAATTGTCGTAAATTGGTTGTATTTATTTACAAAAATGCCACTGCAAGTCTTTCTAAGACGATTTTTTTTATCAACCGACGTTAAATAAACATCATAAAAACTCATTTTCTAGTAGTGGTCACATCAATACTTGAGGGATAATCTATCTATTAGAGTATATACTTAAATTAATTAAGGTGTACATTTTTAATAAACTTAATTAAAACAATACTCCCTCAAGTAACTTAAGTATATACACTAATAGGCAGCTTAATTATATATACAACCTAATTAATTGTAAGAGGCAACTTATGGGTTAGTATAGCTGTAATGTACACACTAAAGGAGAGACCCGATTGATTAGCTCTAGTAAAGATAGAAAAATGTGCTTAATTTGGAACCTTTCCTAATTTCTGATATACTTAAAAGTATAGTAGCAGGATATGTATGTATATGTGTGCCTTTTTTTGTGAACAGATAACTTATTAAGGAGTCCAAAGTTTGGGATCACTTTGAAGATGCTTTTCTTTGCTTGTTTCGGGGGACTTAAGAATCAGTTAAAGTTTTGTGGTTTTATATATGTGGTCCATTGTTCACTATTGCACTATGTAATGAAAATCATTGGTCACAGTTAGGAGTTGGTATACCATTTCAAGTTCATGGGCCGATCCGTTAAGCTCACGAATCGGGCATATAAAGGCCCTTTTTTCTTACAAACTCATATAATTATAAGCAATACATGAGTCTGGTCTGTTAAGTCCATGAACTTAACGAATTTTATTCGCAGACTCATGGGTAGCCCGTATAAGACAAATTAATTAAAATAAAAATTATATATATTGAGTATTTGAGTTGAGACTTGAGACTTGAGACTTTAGAGTCTTTCCTTTCAAACCCTCACTATGTCGTGTGCCTCCCCTTCCCCAGTCCTCACTCTGCCGTAGGTCTCCTTCCCTGACCCTCACTCCACCACGAGGCCCGCGACATCACTTTCTATTCCATGGCTCACGCGCAACCTCCCTACTCTTGCCAGCATTGTGTTGCACTTCCCTTACCCCAGCTAAACACCGTGCAAAAAGGTCACTTCCTCCTTCTCAGCTCGTGTGCACTGTCCCTTTCCAGGCGTTGCACCTCTCTCTTGCACGTCGCGCCTCTCTCTTGCTTATGGTCATACCAAACAACCAAAAACAGTTTTTTTAAATTATTAATTGAACCCGTGGACTAGCCCATTTATCCACGGGTTTGACAGATCAGATACATACCTAAAAATCCATTTATTTCTTGGAACAGATTTACCTAGCCCGCTTAAAACGCAGGTTTCACGGGCTGGGCCTAGTCATAGTTTAGGCTCATCAAATAGTTAGAAAAGACTTAAATAGCCTTATACCCTTTCACATATATAGACATGTTGATGAATTTTGTCTATATGCTCCTTTCAGTGTTTGGATTATTGCACAAGAACATTATTTTCTCGGTGATCACACTATCTTATCTATCTATCTCTCCCCAAAATCAAAATCACAAAATGTGCTAATTCAGCCCATGCTAACATTTGTATTTTGACCTGACCTCTCACTACTAGAGCTATTTTCTTACTATACTCTTGAGACATTGAATTTTGGATTTTAATTATTTAACCTAATAAAGCAAAAACGTTTTGTTTGTCTCAATAATCTTGGTTGCGTGTAATATCCCATGTCACATATTCACTTATTATCATTTTTTTGTTACTATAAGCATTTCAATATTCTGAGATTTATTTCCATGTTCTCGTGCCATAACACACTAAATTATACATTTTAATTTGCCATTGAAATGCTGGCAATCTCGTACCATAACACACTAAAACCCACTTTTTGGACAAACATATATTCAAAAAAACGACAATTGTTGATTACTTATCTTTAATTTATTTTTAAAACCTTTAAAGTCAACGCACCCTACGCAAAATGTTAGACATGTCGTCATTCTAATTCTAATATGGGCCACTTTATTCAATGTACGAGCTAATTTATTGAACACACTTGCCTCAAATGCTTCTCACCGATAAGGGAATTGAATCCTACACCCCTATACCAATATCACACATCTCCCAACTACCTTTAAAATTACTTAATTACCCTTGATGAATGACACCCTAACCCTAACACCTCCCTTATTCAGAAACCTACCTTAACACCTTTTTCCCCGCGACGACAACACCTCTCATTCACCTACAGTCTCCTTATCATCATTGAAGGTAAGTAAGTTCCTTTCGTCTCTTTTGGCATGGGGTGGGGGTTGGGTTCTGGTTTTGATTGTGGGTTGGTGGGGGGCTGGGTTCTAGTTTTAGTGGCAAAGAGTGGTGGGGGTTTGGGTTCTGGTAGGGAAGTTCTACAACTATTCTGGAACAGGTGTTCTGGAATAACTATTTTTGAACACTTGTTTCAAAATAGGTGTTCCAAAACGCTTATTCTGGAACAGCTATTCTGGAATAGGCATTCTAGATCAAGTTCCTATTCCGAAACAGGTGTTTATAGCTATTTCGGAACCTATTCTGGAATAGGCATTCTGGAACACCTATTCTCGAAGCCATTTAACTATTTTTCTAATTTGTTTTGCATATGCTTTATGCAGGACTTATCTTGGATAAATATAAACATTTAACTACCTATATTATCAACTTAAAAACTTGTTGAATATTTGGTTGAATCATAGTGATATGTGTAGTATATCTTATTGATATTTGATAACAATGACAAACACATTTTATGAGTACTTGGAAAAATTCTATAATTTGATTTTCATTGAATTGTTAAGAATTCTTGGAACTTCCTCAGAGAATTCATCTCAACCTATATGAATTTATATTCATATTTGATCAATTTTATGAGTTTCTGACATTCAATAAGTGTGAAACAATACTAATTTTTTGTAATGCTTTAAACCTATATGATTGCACCATCTAGTGATTAAAATTTAATGCTCAAATGGCGTGTACAAAAAGAGTTAGTTTTGATTGTGATGATGACAATGACAGACACAATAGACCTACAATGTCATAATGGAGGCGACATGTAGAAGGTCAACTGGAGGTGTAACGGCTTAAAATTTTATACTATTTTTATAAATTTTATTATTACTTTTATTAGAGTTAAATTTTTAAGAAGCGTATATTAGTAAATATTCTAAAATGTAAAACTTACAAAAGATTTGAGACTAATATATTATACATAATCACAGTTCTCGTTACAAAAGTCAATATTATGCAGATACAATATTTTCCATACTCCAGCCTAATTTATATCTTCCTTCATACATCACCACTAATCCAGAGCATCAAGGAAACTGACCATTGTTGCCATTTTAAAAAAATAAAATAAAACAAATCTAGTGAGAAATAAAAATTTCTCAGTAGGCAAAGCTAAACCACCAAACACGTTAGTACGTTAGTAAATCATCAATATATTCAAACAAAATCCATAAAATTATGCAACTATATGAATGCATGAAATGAACTATCCCAGGGTGCAAATGGCCTTTACATATCATTTTGTATGTAGCTACACCTCGTACTGGATGTAGACGTTGCGATCGTCTTACGCAAACATGCATGAATTTTGCCATGTATCTGCACCTGGGTACTACATATCATACTGTATGTAGTATCAGATTCTGTTTCACAAAATCTCGTACTGGACTTGGAAACATGAATCAACCTATCATCATATCAATATCATTTCATAATAACATCCATAAGCAAAATACATATCACCTTATGGAAAATATTTTCATCATACCATCATACGTACCATAAGTATGGTTAAACCACCATACCTTAATCAATTAAGATCATTACCAACTTAGGCATGACCAGATAATGTCCTTAACTACAGAAAAATTATGTTATAAATCTAACTAATAATCCACAATATATCTTTCAAATAATTTCTAATCTCTTTAAACTTTCACAATAAAAGATTTGATCCTAGTATGCATCTTTATTCTCTTTTCACCTACCACCTCACTACTTAATCCTCAAAATTGAATCATTCTAGTATTTGAACCATTTATCTACATACCATTCATCCTCTACTTCTAAAAATTAATTCAAAACATTTCCATAAAAATATAAACAAACAACCATAATATCATCAAAATCACCTTCAAAAGATCATCAAATGGGCTTCCATACATCACTAATATTTATGCTTATAAATCATCACCTATCCTATGGCTTAAATCAACATATTCTCATCAAAGAATATCCTTGAAATAACATGAAATTCAAGCCTAAATGATAACCATAAATCTACCTAATAAAGCATATGAATTAATTCAAACCATTGATTAACTAGAGATTTAAGCTTAGCCTACCTCAAGTGAGTTTGAGTCTTGAAAATGGAATGGAATAATGGCTTTCTTCCTTGGGAAATCCTCTAAGAATTTGAAGTCTTGATATCTTTCTACCAAGCTTTGTCAAAACTCTTCCTAAGATTGCTAGCTTCACATGTTATTTCTTCAAGGTGGTGGAGTCTTTTCTTACTTGTTTTAAGCTTTAAAAGGGAAGGATGGAAGTGAAATGAAGGTAATATGAGGGAGAGAGAGTCTTCACGTGAATTGGGTAGGGGTGTCTTGAAAATGGCTTGCACTTAAGGTCCCCCCTTCCCTTTATATAGTGTTTAGAAAATGATATAATATTCAAGGACATTTTTGTCATTCCTAACTTAATTACCTTCATTTAGTTCCATCTTAACTTAATTACCTTCATTTAGTTTCATCCTAACTTAATTACTTCTTGTTCCTTTAGATTCTAACTAGGTTCATGATGACTTCCTTACTTTATAAGAAAAAAATCTTCTAAGTTCATCATGTGCCATACAAGTGTCTTTCCACTTGTATTCATCCTATGGCTTATCTTTCCAAGTGGCTATTCAAGAAACTTCTCCTCCCTTCTACACTATGCTTCACGTGATTCATCAAGATAAAGGGGAGGAAGACAAATTTTTTTTCTTTTCATGCTACATGTGTCATTTTTGATGTTGAAGAAAAACCTAGTTTCAAATATGGCTTCACACATGGTATTTTCTAGTAGGAAGTCAAGTTTGATTTGAACTCTTCTACCTAAAAAGTAATATTGAATAATAGAACTCTAGAGATTCCTAGAAATTGATCTCTATGACACTCTAAATTAATCACAAGCAGTCTATACAGAGTGCTATATATAAATCTTATATACAAGATTGCTCTTTATCTTAATTCTGATTGATTCATACCACTTCCGACCATCAAAATTATTAAACTATTTTATTAAATAGGTCTATACATCCTATAATTAAGAGAAAATTTCATAGATTCTATTTATCATTTTTTCATATTTTTCTGATGTTTGAATTCTCTTGAATAAAGTCTCAAACAATCTTATAAAATTTATAGAAATTCTATTCTAGAGTTTTCTGTCACGAAATATTTTGATACTCTGTCAGCCAAGAGTACTCTGTAATTTCATCAAGTTTCCACAAAATGTCTAAAGATATTTGGGCATTTTTGGCCAAAGAGCATTTTGGTAATTTTGTCATTCATCTTAGGGGTATTATTGTCATTTCCAAAATATCCAAGGGTATTTTTGTAATTTTCACCTTAAGGGTATTCTTGTAATTTCTACTTCAAGGAAAGAGTGATGTATTCATTTTTCTTTAAACATGTTTGTATCCAAGTATCATCACATTTCCATAATTCAATCATAAATATATCTCATAATATAATTTTGAGGATGTTACAGGTGGACCCTTTTGAGCAATCTGTGCAAGTGGAGCTTGTCGAGCATGTTGAGCAAGTCCAGGCTGTTCAAGAAGTGGAGCCTGTTGAGCATGTCTAGCCTGTGGAACAACAGGAGCTAGAGCAATATGTTGTTTTTCCAGGTGGCCCTAAGGACACATCACTACTGACCTCATATGTTGATCATGTGGCTTGGGAAGTATGGGGTGGCATGGTAAACTACTTTGTTTGTTTGAATATTTAATTTTGATTCAATCATTGTAAGGTTTTTTTCTTTTGGGACTTATTTAGTAATTATATATGTTGTTGTAGGAACATGGTGAGCTAAAATTAGTATCACCTTGGAGAAAGTTGCAGTCAGAGATTATGCTACATGACCAGATATATGAAGTGGTCAAGGGATCTGGTTTATATCCGTTGACTACATGCAATCATCAAACAATAAACAAGGGACTCTTGTCTGCTTTTGCTAAGAGATGTCATAGAGAGACAAACACGTTCCATTTGCCCATGGAGAGATGAGGATAACACTTGATGATGTGACATTATTACTTGACATTCCCATTATTGGTGCTTTTTACAATTATGAACATATAGATAAGGAAGCAGCGATTCTCATGCTTGTTAAGTTACTTGGAGTTGAATGTAAGGAAGCCTTTGATGAGTCAAAGAAAACAAGAAGGGGACAAGTCCATTTATGTTGGTTGCGGGGTGTGTGTAACACCCTGAATTTTGATAGCTTAAAATATATGTGTGATATATTCCTTGTATAATTTAATTACTTTATAAATTAGGATTAGGTTAAATGTTATGTGAATCATCCATGTGCAATTGCTTGGTGTAGAGGTCAAGTTACATGGAGTTTGTTTGAGATGCGTTGTATTTGAGTGATTCCGAGTTTGACCCAAAAACTATTTTGGTAAAATCTCCATTCTGGATTAGTTAATCGTTGGATTGCCTTCAAATTTTAAAGGTAAGTACCTAATCCACACATGTAACATTTGAAGTGTGAGAAATTAATTTTTCACTGAACCAGAAAATTTTAAATTGGGTCATCTAGCCTAACAAATTTTAGAAGGCATTTTGGCTCTCCTGGGCGAGTCAAAGCGATTTTAAAGGCATGTAGCAACCTCCAAATCATGAAAATGGTGGTTTTTTCCCCCTAAAACAGCACCCAACCCCCTCCCCCTCCTCTTCCACCAGCCATGGCCACCGGTGACCACCACGAGCCACCGTCGCTTGTCGTTGGACCACCGCACGGAGAGAAAACCTTTAATCGGAGCATAATCTTCGAAACTCTTCGCAAAGTTTTCATAGAGAATGGAACTCCCAATCCTCCTTTCTTGGTTTCCTTGAGATAATCTTGGTTTCCTTTGTTTTCTTCTAGCTAGTTTAAGATTATCTTAATGTCTCATACGTTTTGGGTACCATTGTTATAAGTTTTACACATCCTTTGAAAATCCTTTGAAAACGAGATGTTGTAAAAATATCCTTTTTATGAAATAGATATCATTTATGTGATTCATGTTGAACCCTGATCACATTGGTGTAATCAGAATTTCAAAATGATGTCTTTTGATGTGAACTCTCAAAACTCCATTTGGCTCCTTTTCGATTTGAGTGGGTATTTGACCCCAAATGTTAATTTTGACATTGCCTTTGAAATCTACACTAAATTTTCTTCCATTTAGTATATAGAACTATGTGTTTGGACGAAGACACGCGTACTCGAAGGATTTCGAAACAATATCGCGAGACTTTAACGGGAGAACTCTTAGTTAGGTAAGGGGAGTTTATTATTTTGGCGATAGTTTAGATACCATAGTTGGGGGCCAGGGAGTCCAACTATGAAGATAACTGCCTATCCCTGCTTTGTGCAGGTTTTCAAGAAAAACTATTTATTTTTACTAATGGGATTCGATGTATTTATGATTGATGTGTGTTTGTTCTTGTGTGTGCTCATTTTCAAGAAAAACTGTGTTTTTAACTAATGGGATGCGATGAATTGGCTTGTTGATGGATAAAACTGTGAATGATATTGTTGTTGTAATGATTGGATTTTTGGGAAAAGTCTTAATTACAGAGGAGACTCTGTTCAAAATTTTATAATGCGTTCTTCTATTTAATTCTTTATTAAATTTTTAAATGGACATAAGAGTGTGTTTTCTATATTGTAGTCCTCCTCTTTATTTTAGAATTTTTCTAAAACACAAGTCTCGTGGTAATATGGATTGTGAATGAAATGAGATGATGTTTATGTGATTTGTGATGCTTAAATGAGATGATGATGAATTGATTGTTGATGTTGAAATGAGATGAGTTTAATATGTATGATGATGATATTGAAATGTGTGATGTGGATACACATGAATACCATGGAGGTGCCTGATTAGATAACCTTGCGAGGGTGGGTTGACGAATTTTGAGCATCCTAAGAGAGAATGATATTGTTTAAAATTTCGGTCCCTAACTATCCATAGTCAGTGCATTGATGGTGTCTATGGTTGTATATTTTGTATGTCCGCATGGGGTACATTGACCGGTTGGATAACCTTGCGATGGTGGGTTTACAAATTTTAAGCATCCTAAGAGAGAATGAGATTGTTTAAAATTCTGGACCCTATCTATCCATGGCCAGTGTATTGGTGATATTGTGTATGTACATGGGAGGTGCACGACTGGATAACCTTGCAATGGTGGGTTTACGAATTTTAAGCATCCCAAGAGAGAAAGGGATTGTTAAAATTCTGCTCTCTATCTATCCATGGTCATTGCATTGATGATGTTCATGTTCATACTGCATATTTCATGGATGGAAATAGAATGGTGGCAGTAAGAACAGGGGTACTAGGGGACATCACTCTGTTTGGAGCTCCCTTGTGACTCAGGGCTGATCACCATGGAGGAAGCGACCAGTGCACAACAGGGTGACCTCAATGAGCTACTGCATCATTTTCCTGAGAGAGACTATTTCCATGAGGATGATACCATATTGCATGTTGAGTGATGAGTCAGATGTGTACATCATTCTGAATATGATTGTTAGAGTTGTGGAATGCATTGGATGGTTGTTTTTGTTGAATGTGTAATGGAATGATGGGTTTGTGGTAATAATTGTGGTGATTTGTGTGTTTTTTTCCCAACTGTTGTTATTTGATGTTTGTTGGTTTTATATAATAAACTCACCCTTGTTTTTGTTGTACCGTGTGGTTGGTACCTGTGATGATCATGAACCTTTGTTCGTGTGAGCAGATGAACAACAGTAGATGACTCTGGAGGAGGATTCTTTTTGGTTGGAGTCGCCAAGCCAACGTGATGACGTTGGATTTCTTTTTAGAGAAAGAGTTGTATTTTGTTAATCAACTCTTTCTTACTTAGTTCTTTGGCTTTTGGTTAGATATGTAATTTCAGGTGTATATACATGTAAAACTAAAGGAAGTTCTACCATATGGATGACATGTACTAATTTAATATATATGTATATATGTGTTTAATTATGTAATGGTTATACGTGTATGATAATTGTATTATCGCGAAAAATTTACCATCATTTTCATGATCAAATTAATGAAATTTTAATTAAAGTTAATGACATAGTAGTGACGAGGCAAGTCGTTACAATGTGTATGAGGAAAGGTGTCAGGAAGAGAGATGGGATGAAACATCAAGAGCCTATTTGTTTCATCTAGTCGGTTGCACCTTATTTGCTAATAAAAGTGCAACCTATATGGAGGTAAAATTCTTAGATTTTTTCGTGACCTCGAAAGATGTGGTAGGTATTCATAGGGGGCAGTTGCTTTGACATATCTTTATAAGCATCTTAATAGTGCTATTTTTGTTGGCACAAAGCAGATTGGTGGCTATGCTACTCTTCTTCAGGTAATTAGGTGTTAGGTCAATTGTTTGTTATATTATTAACAATGTCATTGATGAACTAACTATATAATTTTATTGGTGACACAAGGATGGATTTATGAGCATTTTGTAACCATTTATGCTAGAGACGATCTCTTGGGATATGAAGAGACCTCTCAATGCTCTAGTCGATGGTCAAATAAGTTGTCTTTGTCAATAATCCATTACAGGAAACTAATTGATGAGCTGGTTGTCAAGGGAGTTAGGTGGACATATGAGACACATAAGACTCATCGTTCGTTTAAGAATATATTCTTATTCTTTGGATATAGTCGTTTGGGCCCAGATTTTCACCTTCATTTGCTAGAGAAGGTGTTGCGCCAATATAGCTATCATTAGAATATTCCCCGACACCTTTATGTGTTCCTGATGAGATTCCCACCCCCAACAAGTTGATGATAGGTGGTTGCATTCACATAATCACTTGATCCAGCCCACCAACAAATTGTGATATAGGGTATTATATGTAGTTCTACAGAGTCTGTATCCTTTTGTACAACCAAATTATTATGCTCGACCCCCTAATGCAAATATGGATCAGGCACATCCTGCAGTTCTGGCACTTCGAACAGTTGTATGTGTAAATGAATTTACTTGTATAATGTGTATATTGTTCTGACATTTACTTACTTCTTTGTTGTATCTATGGCAGGAAACATGTTATAGGATTGGTCAACTATTGCAGTGTATGATTGATCATAGGTTGGTTACCCAAGGCATTGATGCATATTATGTGACTGAAGAAGCATTAGCATTAGTTTCTGGTGTAACTGATGATGGTCCTGTGAACACCAGTAGGGCACGAGGTGGCACCAAAGGTGGGCGTGGCAGAGGAGGACTTTGATAGTTGTTGGAATGTATTAATGCCCAAATTTTTTGTTTACTTGATCACTTTATGTCTATGTTGAGATAGATTGATTAGTTGTAGTAATTGACTTATTGTATTTATCATTAGTGAATGTATGAACTTATAGTCCTTATCTTTAGTGAATGTATAAATTTATTGTATTTAACAAGTTGTGCATATGTAATTTATTTAGAAGAGGATATGTCAACTTTTTTTTTTAGAAATAAGTAACTACATAAAAATGGTAAGTAAGTATATGAACATAGCTGATTGCAACAAAATTGACCAAAATGTTACATAAATCAATCATCTCAAAGGTTACCATAATCGAGAAAAATGTAATATCCAACCAACATAAGGGGTAACCCATTATTTTGTTGGTGGATGACAATGTGTGGACCACAACACATCAGGCCCTGGTATTGGACAACGATTTGTCAAATTTACCTACATAACATAATAAAAAACATAGTCACAATGTGAAAGTCTACTTTATAATATGTCATGACTTTTAGCATAACAAATGATTCACTTGAACAAAATGATTCCCATTAACATGACCTATACATATGATATGATGCATGAAACTATGTTTATGAGGTTGAGTTTTAAGAAGGAAAAAACTGATGTTTTTCTTTAGTGATAACAAAACAAGAATTACATTATACCAACTTGCAATAACATAACCCATGTCGGGTGCAATCACCCATTTATCCACACCAATCCATATAAATAAAAAACATTGAATTCATAGGGTGTGAAAGCTAAATTAAAACTACTATATCTCTACGTAATAAAACACTAACCATTGATACATGATCAACAAGTAAAGATTGGTTTATCTGACATAAATGATCATATCCTCCAAAGATATTTGCATACTCGTCACACCATTGTCCCAAATCTTTATGCAAATCGTTATGGACTAAAAAGGCCAAGAATCTTCACCCATACCAAGTAAAGCTACAATTGCCTGATATCCACAATGACCATTTGATCTTACATCAATAATGTCTAAAATGTGTGGATGAAGGTTTCCATGGAATTAATCTAACATGGGAATCTTTCTCTTGTGTACTGGTTGTTGGGATGATGTTCCAGGTGACTTCCATGAAGATGAACTATCATGCTACAAATGTAATGCATCCACATGCTCAAAGAAGGAAGAATGACTCTTCGTTGACTCTTCAAATTTACCTGCACAACCCTTTGTGAACCTTTGGTGGTTTTGACCTTGTCAATAGGTGGACACATAGAAGTCATATCAGGGAATGCAATTTCACGAAGTTTATTTTTTATAATAATCTTGCCGGCTATGTCAACTGTTGTTGTCCTCAGCAATAAACAAAATTTCAAGATGAGAAGTAAGGATCAACAATCAAACATAACATCACATTTAACAATCTTAGAATCACAATGCTGAGTACAATCAATTTTCACATCAAAGTTTCAACAACACTTTTCAATTACATCAACTGTAAGAGTCAGATTTGAGTACTTCTCACAACGATATAACTATTTCACTCAACACTCAAGTGTATAAAGGTTAATATCATCACTCAATCCATCACAGTCATAGCACTACCATAAGCTTGATCATATTCTCAAGTTCCATAAGAGAAGAAACATAAATGCATGCACAACTAATCAAAAGGTCTTTATAGGATTGTAACTTGGCCTGGCTTAAGGGTATGAATGTTTTAGATAGTAGCTGGGTTAAGATTGGATTTAGATAAAATTTCCCAAGTCCACTCAAACACAATATCAATTATTTCATTCTCATGTCTCCTTGTCCACATCTATAAATATTATCATAAACACCATTTTTTTTAAACAAAGCAATTGGAATATCAGACTGACTCTTTTCCATTGAACTATTGTCTTCTTGGGTATCTTTGTCTTTCCTCTTACTTCTTCTTAACTTTCTATGGACATTTAACTTTGCTATTTTTCAATATCTAGTGGTCTTAGTTCTAATTCTTTCTTCCTCCAATCTTAAGTAGGTAGTTAAGGTGTATGGTCTAAATGTTAGGTGAATGAAAAGGCTTAGGCTCAAAAGGGGTAGCAATGGAAAAATTGAAGGTGAGTCAATTTGGCCCTGGCTTAAAAGAATAAACTGCCTTAATCATATCAGAATATACATGCATCCAGAGAAACAGAGCAAGTTCTAGAGTACTATCAAAGTGAGGTCTCTCTTAGAAAAATAATTCTGTATGGGCTCAATCCTCACAGGCTACAGTCTCAAGCTAGACTCTGTTAATTTCATATCAAGCATCATTCCTACTTTAACATGAGCATCAACATACCAACAATCATAATTCCAACCATGTTTCATGCAATTCATGTCATATTTCATTTCACTCATGCTTCCTAACAGAGACATCCAATACATCACTGATTTCACAATTCTAATTTTGAGATAAATAAGATATACTTCTAACCTTTATTGAAACAATTAACTAAAAATTTAAAACTAATGACTAAAATTTAAAACTACTAAAACTTAAAAAAAAATTCTGTTAGACATCCTTTGTTTCTTGAATGTGATTCTTCAAATAATGCATATGCACCCATTCCCAGATTTAGAAAATTGCTATCCCCAGCAATAACTAAAAAGGATTATGCGCTACTAAATACTCAATCACGTAAGCATTATTGAGAAATCACAACCAGAACGAAACATTAATCCAAACAGAACACACTTAAAAACAATTTAATAATAAAACAACTAACCTAAATTCATCAAGCATTCAACTAACCTAAAAGTAATGTAAAGATACTAAAAATTAAAAACAAGAACAATAAAATTAAAACAAAAATAAATGGTTCTGGTCTGTCACTTTGCTGCCAGATGCAGCAATACTTTTCTTCTTGTCTTTCTCAATCTGTTCACCCTGAAACTCAGAAAAGCATCCACTAAATATTGCAATACAAAACTAATATGGTACTAGACTTGGCAATTCCCATATTTAAATCCATTCATATCTCATTGCACAAAATTAAAAACGATAACTTCAAACTCTTGGATTGCCTTCCAAGTAGAGCTTGTTTAACGTCGCGAGCCTGACGTACCATTCTGTTAATCATCAAATGAATTTAGTGGAAGAGAAACTATATTCCTATCCACTTGGCCTCCAACGTAAAGCTTCAGCCAACATCTGTTAACTTTAAAAGACCTGCCATTGTCTAACGGAGAGATTTCTACTATTCCATAAGGACAAATCTTTCGCACCAAGAATGGACCAGACCAACAGAGTTTTAACTTACCTGGAAAAAACTTCAGGCGAAATTTGGAGAGCAATACCTGTTGTCCCGGCTCAAATTCTTTTTGGCGAATTTTATTGTTATGCCACTTCTTGGTCTTCTCTTTATAGGTCCTAGCATTCTCACCTGCAGCTAAAGGTGTTTTGCCTGCAGCCTAATATGTCCAATGTGCATCATCAAGCTTTTTGGCCCAATCCTTCTTAGATGTTCCCACAGTCTTTTCTAGAATCCTTTTCAGCTCAACCTTTGGTGCTCCAATTGGAATATCATCTTCTTTCTTCTCAAGCACCTCCATTACTATCTCAGTAAGATCTTGTATGGTCTTTTGGCTTTGAATTTCCACCTCTTCTTTAAGTTTTTCTTCCTCTGTTTGACCTGCACAAATCACATTATCCAGAACATCTAACCTAGAACAATCATGTTTGTCAGATTGATTTTTCATAGTATCAAAAACATTAAAAACAACAAATTCATTATCCATCCTAAGTTCTAATTTGCCCTGCTCTACATCAATTAAAGCCCTAGCTGTAGCTAAAAATGATCTACCTAAAAGAAGAGGTATTTCACTTTCACCATCCATATCTAAGACTATAAATTCTGCAGGAAAAATAAATTTATCAACTTTAACCAGAACATCTTCAATGACTCCTGTAGGCTTTCTCAGTGAGCGATCTGCAGGTTGTAGAGAAACTCTGGTAGGTTTCAATTCAGAAATACCAAGGGACTTACAAACTGATAATGGCATTAAATTTATGCTTGCCCTAAGGTCACATAATGCTCTTCCCATATTAATATTCCCTATTGCAATAGGGATATTGAAGCTTCCTGGGTCTTTTAGCTTTTGTGGAAGCTTTCTCTGTATGATAGCATTGCACTCTTCAGTAAGTGCAATATTTCACAGTCCTACAGTTTATGTTTTCTAGACAACAGTTCTTTCATAAATTTTGCATAATTAGGCATGTTAGCTAATGCTTCAGCAAATGGAATATTAATGTGCAATTTCTTAAACATGTCTAAGAACCTGGCAAACTGTTGTTTTTGAATCTGTTGCTTGGACTGCACTGGATAAGGAGGTTTCTCAAAACGAGAAAAATCCCATTGTTTCTTTGGAGGTGCAGAATTTTTTTCTTCTCTTTCTTTATTTGAAGATTCTTCTACCTCTGTTTCTGCAGCAACCGTGGTCTTCTCCTCCTCATCTTCTTTATTACTTACCTTAGGCTTTTTCTGAGGGGTGATTACCTTTCCACTCCTAGTAGTGATTGCACTGGCATGTTCCCTTGGATTTACTATGGTGTCACTAGGGAACTGCCCTTGAGGCCTTTCAGATATTTGCTTTGCCAGTTAACCAATTTGGTTCTCAAGATTCCGGATGGAAGCATCTTGATTTCTATGATGAGCTCTAGTCTCATTGATGAATGCATTTGTTGTCTGGATATGATCATTAGTAATCTTTGTTAATTGCAGCAAGGCTTTCTCTAGTTCAGATGGCTCTTGGGGTGGAATAGATGGAGGTTGTAGATAATGATTAGACTTGTAATCTAAACCTCCTCCCTGAATTCTGCTCTGATAATTATTTCCCATAGCATAGTTTTGATTTCTCTGGTAATTCTGCTGGGGTCTCTGATCATTCCACACGCCATTCACCTGCACTTAGTCAGCTCCTACAAGTATAGGACATTCATTAGATTCATGCTCACCTTGGCAATACTCACAGCTGACATGTGGCATTCTGCTGGATGAGACTTGAGCGGCAGAGACTTGAAGTCTGTCTATCTTTTCAGTTAATTTGGCCAGCTGCTGGGCTAATATTTTCTGCTCTGCCAGCATGACATCACTGTTCCCCAATTGAATGATTTCTCTCTTTGGCTGAACCGTAATGCTTTCATTCTCATTACGGGCTAGAGAATTAATTAGCTCATAAGTCTGAGCTGCTGTCTTAGATCTTATTGAGCCACCAGCTGCAACATTAACAATCATTCGTGATTCAGGAGTCATACCATTAAAGAAAATACGTACCTGCTTACCAACAGGCATGTCATATTGTGGACACCTCCTAATCAGCTCTTGAAACCTGTTCCAAGCTGTGCATATAGTCTTTCTTCCATTATGAGTGAAATTGGTGATTTCATTCACCAACCTATTATACTTCTCCATAGAAAAGTATTGGGAGAAAAATTTTGCAACTAATTCTTCCCAAGTGGTGATGCTATTTGAGCTTTGTCTATCTAACCATCTGAGTGCTTTTCCCTTAACAGCAAAAGGGAATAATCTCAATCTAATAGCATCATCTGACACCCCTTGATGTCTGATGGTATCACATATTCTCAGAAATCTATCAATGAAGTTATGGGGGTCTTCATCATCTTTCCCACCAAACTGATTGCGTTCCACCAATGTGATCAATGACGGATGAATGTCAAAATTATTGGCTTGAATTGGTGGTCTGACAATGCTAGGGTTTGGTCTAGTGAACAATGGAGCCAGAATATTCTCCATCAATTCATCTTCCGGTCTTGGCTGATTATTTGTGCATTCAGCCATTTCTAATTCTAACTCTGATTCAGGAATTGAATCAAAATTTTCTGCTTCTCTTCTTCTTTGTCTTGCTAGTTTCCTGTTCTTTCTAGCAGCTCTCTCTATCTCAGGATCGTACTATAGATGATCAGGATTAACTATACCTCGCATAAACTCAGAAAAGCAATTTAGTAACAAAAGGGTTTCCAATCGCAAAGATTAAAATTACTATAAAATTAGCGTTTCAATCCCCGGCAACGGCGCCAAAAACTTGTTGCGAAACGGCAAGTGTACCGTTCGTTTCAAGTAATAAAGTGAGTAAGTAGAGTATCGTATCCACAGGGATTGAATGTCTAATTTTATCGTAACTTACGGTCTAAGAGATTGGAAGGAAATAAATTGTTTTAAGAAAAGTAGTGTTGTGTTGTGGAATTAAACAATTAAATAAATGACAGAAATTAATAAGAAATTAAAACAAGTTTAAATTGATTGT
>PYAF01000690.1:135070-145346 GCA_007407185.1 Glycine tomentella | reverse complement strand
TTATTAATTTCAATTACTTCTGATTACTCAGAGGATGTATCTTCCCAAATTTAGTTAAATCCTAATTCCTTAGCAATTTAACCCTTTAACCCAATTAGAAATCCTAATTCCTTAGCAATTCCTATCAAGCTAAGCATTTAAAAGAATACATCATAAAGTTTCTGCAATCATACATCCCTATCCCTAGGCAATGTAAAAATTGTTATTTTACTCCTGTCAGAAATTAGAATCCCAACATTCCTATTGCGAATTCTAACCCTAAGAACTTAAATAGAATGGCCAGTTCTAAGAAAGAATATAACAATGAAGAACAGAGTAAAACAAAGTAATCATAATAATCTCATATAATCAAATTACAAAGGAGTTCACATTGGGTTTTGGCCCTAACCATAATAAAAGAAAATTAGCCAGACATGTTCATGTCTAACCTCAAAAAATACAAAGAGAGCAGAAGCATTAATCTTCTTCAAATTCTGGCCTTGATCTTCTCTCCACTGTGTTTCTGTCTGTAAAAGTATATTTCTGATATTTCTGTCTATCCTTCTTTTGGTCTCCTGAGTCCCTATTTATAATTCCATGTCCATATAGTTAATTAGGGTAACTAAACCCTTTTGCTATTTTATTTTTGTGACAAATCTTTCTTGGTTTTGCTTCTTTCCTTCTTTTTGACTCTGAAATAGTAAAATAGTAACAAATTGAGATGAAAATATATAAATAAATAAACTTACCTAATTCTAACCTGTATTCCTAATTATTAATTGAATTATAACTAAATTAACCCTAAAAACTAAGATGTGCTAGCAGCATATCATCAACCTCTTTCAAACATTTTGTTATAGCATCAAATTCGTATTGCACAAATATTTCTTTGTTTAAATCAATAGACCCCAAGTCATTGACACTTAGCCGGGTCCAATACAAATGAATTTCTTGAAGTAATATGCTACTTAAAGCATACCTAATTTCATAATGCTGCATTCTATGAACCTCATTTGCAATATGATTCAATGCATACCTCAAAACAAATCCATGTAGTCTCTTACACAAGTGTACATTAAAAGTGTGATCGACAACGTGAATGTCATGTTCAAATGAGGCTTTAATTTCATTATGCTGCATAATGATCATGTTGGGTGATAACAATGTCTACTTGGCATTGAGCTTATTTGTATCTAGATGTCTACTTGGGTATCAAGAAATAAATGATCACACTTAATGATGATCACACTCTTATGCCTCATATTACATTAAGACATTTGGATGAATGGACAAAGGCTACACAATGAAAATGGTTGTGGTAAGTTTGTAATCCAATCATTGATTATCTCATAGGTTGGGTGATAACGATGTATTGCTAGATGACAATCATTGCCTATAATATTATAAAGATAATATTATTGCCTGTCAGGTGGAAGCCTATAGGGTCATATACATAGAGTAATCAATCGAAGCAAATGAATAAATTAAATGTGATTTAATTTAGTTCATAGTTAATTAATAAAATATGGTTTAATTAATTGACAATATATTTAATTAAATGAGACCTAATTGAATGAGACGCAATATGAAAAGATAATGAATCATATATTATGAGATATGATTAGTATTTGAGATAGATCATTCATCTATATTTATGAGAGAGAGAGAGAGAGAGAGAGAGGTTGACTTGATAGACACACATGAAATTCACTATTGAGAGATAAAGTAGCGTGTTTAGCAAATCCCAATGCATCTATTTTATGAAGTTATTGTTGGTGAGATCGAGGTGGTATCAGAGAAGATGTTGTTAGAGGTCAAGGCGACGAGGAAACACCTTCGCTGAAAAAATGCAACTGATGGCAACAAATGGTGGTTGGTGATTGGGAAAAGGGTTTAAGGAGGAATAATATTGTATGAAAGATGTAGGATTTGATCATATTGATCTAACAATTGAAAGTCATAATCCTTCATAGATCACTTATTAAGATGGTCCACCTAAGCCTTTTCCATATTATTAAAGGTATAAATAGAAACAAAATGTAATTAATATTATAATGAAAAACTAAAATCTAACTTATTTCAGACTTATTTTTTTGGCTAAAATATGTTTTTCGTTCTTATAAAACTTAAAATGTTTAGATTTCGTGCTTGACAATTTTAGTACATTTTTCGTCCTCATAAAATAACATTTTTATTTATTTTTTCTACAATTTGTGACAATTTTTTTTTTTTTGCAATTTGTGTCAATTCTTAACTCCTAAAAATCCGTGTGTAGGTCTAGATTTACTTGAACATAGCTATTGACCAAAATTTAACACATTTTAATTTTACGAGGAGGAAAAACACACTAAAAAATTTGTAGGAAAGAAATTCAAATATTTCTAATTTTATGAGAAGGAAAAATATATTTTAGGTTTTTTTGTGACACTTATTATGATAAGAAAAATATGTATCTAAACTAATTTAAGACAAATGACTCATTTGATTCCTGAATGTGTAAATTGGCGACAATCTAGTCTCTCAAAAAACAAAAACAAAAAAAAAATCTAATTTAGTCATAAATGAAAATATTAGTGACTCTAACTCAATTGATTGATCATGATGTATGAGTGTTATAAACTCTTTAATATCTAACTTTGATTCTCATCGATAAAAAATAACAACATCAACATCAACAATACCTTTAATCCAAGTTAATTGAGGTTGGTGATAAATAAACCCAATGATAGATACGAAAAAGTTAAAAAAGGGGGGAGGGGAAGAAAAAGGGGTAATAAGACAAAAGAAAAGAAAATAAGATAAAAGGAAAGAAAGGTGAAAAAAGGAGGGGGGAAATTAAGAGGGTAAGAACTAAAAAAGAGACAGTTTGGAACATAGTGATAATAACGGGTCTAACCCTCCACCAAGTTTATAACTTTTCTCCACTCCTTCCTAGGACACACCGTCTGCCAATCTATATCCCGCTCAATTAGTCATGTTTAATTACCTTTCCTCAGGTAAGTTTCGGTCTACCTCTGCCTCTCTTTGTGTCGAGCTCTTGGTAACAAACTCTTGTTCTTACGGGAGCATCCATGGACCGTCTCATTATGTGTCCAAACCACCTTAATCTATGCTCCTTCATCTTTTCACTCACCGGTACTACTGCTACCTTTCATTGAATATCTCTATTTCTTATCTTCTTCATCTTCGTATAACCATACATCCACCTTAACATCCTCATTTCTAATACCCCTATTTTATGCTCATGTTAGCTATGTGCTGGCCAACATTCAGCTCCATATAACATTGTAGGTCTTAAATAAAATTTTCCTTTTAGCATAAGGAAAATTTTGCAGTCACACAAAAATCCAGATGCACTCCGCCATTTCATCCACGCTGCTCTAATTCTATGATTTATATCCTCATCAATCTCTCCACCTTTTTGCAAAATTGATCCCAAGTATCTAAAAGCATCTCTCTTGGGTACCTCTTGACCAAGTAGGTCTTGATCACCATCTCTTACCAGCGAACACTCACACTTCATAGACTCAGTTTTGCTCTGGCTTATTGCGAATCCTTTAAACTCCAAAGTGTTTCTCCACAATTTAAGTTTCCTATTTATTGTCTTTGGTCTCATCAATAAGCACAATATCATCTACAAAAAACATACACCATGACACTTCCTCTTGAATATCTTTTGTTAGTTCATCCATCACTAAGGCAAAGAGATAATGACTAAGAGTCAAACCTTGGTGTACACTTACCATGATAGGAAAATACCTTGATGTTCCATTACAAGCTTACACACATGTGGTAGTCCCATCATACATATCCTTGATTGCATTAACATACTTTAATAAAGCTTTTTTCTCCTCAAGAGTCCACCACAAACTTTTTCTTGGGACCCTATCGTATGCTTTTTCAAGATTTATGAATATCATATGTAAGTCTTTCTTCTTTTCTTGATAACTTTCCATTAATTGTCGCATCAAGAAAATAGCTTCCATGGTACATCTTCTTGGCATAAATCCAAATTGATTTACAGAAACCTTGGTCTCCCTCTTCAAGCGATGTTCAATAACTCTCTCCCACAACCTTATAGTATGACTCATGAGCTTAATGCCTCTATAGTTATAACAATTAGGATATCTCCCTTGTTTTCTGTAAATAGGCACAAACATATTTTTCCTCCAAGTATCAATAATCTTATTTGTTTGAAGAATCTTATTGAAAAGATTGGTCAATCATTTTATTGCCACATCTCCTAGGCCTCTCCATACTTCAATAGGAATGTCATAGGGTCCCAAAGCTTTATTATTCTTCATCCTCTTTAAAGTCTCCTTAACTTGTATAGCAAATTACAAATTCTGTCTTGGTAGGGCATGTATTTTTATTATTATTAAATTGAAATAGTTAATGGTGGGGTTACCATTATCCTTTTTGTGGTAACGAATATGTGTTCCTAAGAAAAGCAATTTGTCCATTTTTTCGGGTAATAAAAATACATGCCCTACCAAGACAGAATTTGTAATTTGCTATACTCTTGCCTAGCAGGCAAAGATTTACCTCCGCGCATGTAGCTATTTTTATGGTAAGAGACTATGATCCGACTATTCGATACAATGATCTATTAAATCATGTCCTTAGACATCGCGATGCAATCATATCACATCTTAATTGGGTATGTATATTTTTAGGCTTTCACAGTTTTGGTTTGTATATTCATAATGATACCATGAGAGCTTTAGGGCGTCCTCAAGATATGTTTTCCATGTGTATTAATTATACGCACAAATATTCTACTCAAATCATCATAAGCGTCCTCCAAATTCACCTCACTTTCATTGTCATCCCCATTAAAAAGTTTGTTAGAGTCGTTTAGCCATCTTTCACTTACATCTTCATCTCTTACCAAAGGTTTTTTATTTTCATCCTTGATGCATCTAACTTGGGTGAGGTCTTTACTCTTATTATCCCTCATTTTTGCAAGTTTGTATATACCTTTTTCACCATCCTTGCTCCCAACATTTTTATACAAATCGGAAAAAAAAACCTTGTCTTTAACTTCCCACAATGCTTTCTTTGCATTTTTTTCTCAATACTCTAAACTTTTGCAAGTTTTCATCATTGGGACTTTTATACAAAGATCTAAAACATTCATTCTTCTATTTAATTGTTTCTTGCACCTCTCTATTCCACCATCATGTTCCTTTGTAAGAACTTTGTTTCCTTTGCTTTCTCCCAGCACCCTCCTTCCCACATTTTGGATACACCTAGCTATCTTATTCCATATTTCATTTGCTTCGCCAATAGACTCCTACAGTCCTTCATGCAACATTCTTTCCTTGAATTCTATCTGTTTTTCCTCCTTTAACTTCCACCATCTTATCCTTGGGTTTTGAGTCCTCTACCTTATATTAAGTACTTTGAATCGAACCTCTAGAACTACTAGCTTATGTTGCATAACTGCACATTTTCCAGGGTAGACCTTGCAGTCGATACAAGAATTTTTATTTTCTCTTCTAGCCATAAAGAAATCAATTTGACTACGATTTTGGTCACTATGATAAGTAATAAGATGAGACTCCATTTTCGGTAAAATGTGTTCGCTAGCATCAAATCATAGGTTAGTGCAACGTTCAAGATATCTTCTCCAATCTCATTTCCCGTCCCATAGCCAAATCTTCCATGAATTCTATCAAACCCTCCATTGTTTTTACCAACATGATCATTTAGATCTCTTCATAGTAAAATCTTATCCTCTCGTGGTATCCCTCTCAAAACTTCCTCAAAGTCTTTCCAAAATTAGTTTTTTTTTTTTTTCATTTGATTGCAGTCAAACTTGGGGTATATACACACTAATGATATTTAAAATTAAATCATCCACTATAAGCTTAATCATCGTGATCATGTTGTCTTTCCTTTTAATGTCAATGACTTCATCTCTAAAACTTTTATCAATAAAAAATAATTAATCAATAAAAAAATCTGTTTTTTCATGTTAGAAAGAATCAATCGAAATAGAACATAATTATCGCTATTCAATAATCAATCAAAAAATTTGTTGGGACAAAATTATCATAGGAACCAAAGTGGTAATTCTACCATCTATCTACTATAATAAAACAACATTTTTTTGGACACCTGTCATACTCACATCCAACCTCAACTTTGACATCCACATGTCATCCTGACATTCAATCTCAACTTCAGCAGCCACCTATCACGCCCACCACCTCTCTCAGCCTCGTACTCCAGGTGTCAAACTCATAAGCTATCTCAGCTTCTTACTCCAGCTTCGTACTCCAGCTATCTCAATGAGCAACCAGAAGAAAAGCATAATCGTGCTCCAAGATTTCAAATTTCTTCTTCATCCTCCAACTCTTCTTCCTTCATCAATCAGACTATTTCTCTATCCCACGTCTCAAACGCTGACATTTCTAGTGAATCCTCACCTATTCTTCTTCCTTGACATAGTTCGTTTGGCCAGTCCCCATGTAATGATTCACACCTCAGTTGCTCTCTTGTCTCCATCATCTTTTTTTTCTCACCTAAAGCAGCAATTCGTTTGGAAAACCCAAAGGAGAACCACGAAATTCATTTTCAAATTCATATTCATCCTCTATCTCAATCTTTCTCTCTCTCTTTTTCTCTTACGAACAACATCTCTATCTGAGCAACTCTTTTCCCTTCTCTCCTTCTTCACCCACCCATTTTTCAGGTTTCCTTCACATTCATCTTAGTTGAGACATCGAAGATTGTTAATCATATTTGATCCTTTTTTCAGGTTATGCATGTTCTTGGTTTTGATCCATGTGTCTTTGCTCATTTTAGAGATGAAAGAAACAGATGGCAGAATCATGTATGAACTGCCTTTTGTGTTGTAAGATCAAATTTTTTTTAATGTTGTAAGGCTCACAAAGTATGGGTTTAAGTCATGATTAATTTCCCCAACTTCTTATTATGATAATAATTATTATTATTGGTCATTTTCTTATAAATGAAGCATGAGGTACATGAAAGTTGAGTAAAAAATTTTGCTTGTATGGTGGAGACAAAAATTGTAATGATTTAAGGGAATGGTGATTCTATACAATTTCTTTGATTTTTCTGTAAAATAAATTGACTAATTATATCGAATACGAAAACATTTTAGTGGGATAATAATGATTGAATGATATTGAAGTTTTGCATATTTGTGTTTTTGATATAATTTTTACACATTTATTGTTTTCTTTCCAATAAGTATGTTGAACGTTTTCAATTCCATGATTCCTTTCCATGACAGGCATTTCAATGGCATGTTTTATAATGTGTTTAATGAATTTGTAATTAGTGATCAGTACTGGGTTTAATGTGTTTTACTTATAAAGTGTTTGACAAAATGCCTCACCCAAATTTCTATTGCCTTGTTTATAATCTTTATTGTATAGTGCATTTCATCTTGTGTTATGTTGCTTTCACGATTTTGACTGGTATGTAAACGCATGACACCACCTGACAGGTATGTTGTTTTTACATATCACTCTCATCTTTGTTTCTTCAAGTGGGTAAGTTGCCTTGCCATTAGATACAAAGGTTGGAAAAATTTGTTTTCAAAAACATTGGAAACAATCCTTTTTGGTTCTTTGGATAGTAAAGAAAATTATGAAGATTTTCTTGATATTTTTAGAAACCATTCTGGCTAACAATGCTAAAGATAAAATTTTCAAATAAACAACATATGAAGGCTAAAGATAAAATTTACAAATTTTTGTTTCACTCATGTTAGAATATCTAACTATTGATCATTGATTACAAATTCAAGCTGGTAAGTTGCATACTGTAACATTCCATGAGGTGTTTGACAAAATGTGTTTTGCTTATGCCTCACCCAAATTTCTATTGCCTTGTTTATAATCTTTATCGTATATTGCATTTCATATTGTGTTATGTTGTTTTCACCATTTTGACTAGTATGTAAACTCATGACATCACCTGACAGGTATGCTGTTTTTACATATCACTTTTATCTTTCTTTCTTCAAGTGGGTAAGTTGCCTTGCCATCAGATACAAAGGCTGGAAAATTTTGTTTTCAGAAACATTGGAAACAATCCCTTTTGGTTCTTTGGATAGTAAAGAAAATTATGAGGATTTTCTTGATATTTTTCGAAATCATTCTGGCTAACAATGCTAAAGATAAAATTTTCAAATAAACAACACATAAAGGTTAAAGATAAAATTTACAATTTTTTTGTTTCACTCATGTTAGATTATCTAAGTATTGATCATTGATTACAAATTCAAGTTGGTAAGTTGCATACTGTAACATTCCATGAGGTGTTTGACATAATGTGTTTTGCTTATGAAGTATTTGACAAAATGCCTCACCCAAATTTCTATTGCCCTGTTTATAAACTTTATTGTATATTGCATTTCATCTTGTGTTATGTTGTTTTCACCATTTTGACTGGTATGTAAACTCATGACACCACCTGACAGGTATGTTGTTTTTACATATCACTCTCATCTTTCCTTCTTCAAGTGGGTAAGTTGCCTTGCCATTAGATACAAAGGCTGGAAAATTTTGTTTCATAAACATTGGAAACAATCCCTTTTGGTTATTTGGATAGTAAAGAAAATTATGAGGATTTTCTTAATATTTTTCAAAATCATTCTGGCTAACAATGCTAAAGATAAAATTTTCAAATAAACAACATATGAAGGCTAAAGATGAATTTTACAAATTTTTGTTTCACTCGTGTTAGATTATCTAAGTTGCTGATCATTGGTTCCTTGTAACTTGTGGCTTGGCTTGAATGATGGATCCAAGCGATCTTTTGCCTGCTGATGGACTTGAAGAAGTCCACCAAAACGGTGTTCATGATGAACTATCTAATTCTGGAAAGGATGGTATTGCCTCCAATGTAGACCCTAGTGTTACCAAAATTATAGAAAATGCAATTACAAATGGAAATTTTGAAAATTTCATCCAGTATGATAACACTCCAACTGATTACTTGTCTAAGGAACCAATCAAGGAAGGATCAAACGATAACATAGATATGAACAATGTCACCATTTCCAAGCTGAGAGGATTTTTTTCCTTGAATTGTTTTAATTAATTTATTAAATTTATTCAAATCGAGTATCTCATCTCATGTATTTTCTCCATTCTAGGAAGAGGAAGCAGAAATCATAGATCGGACAGGGCAATTAAAAGTAGAAAAAGGTCCTACCAAGAAGAAGAATGCAAAACCACCAAGCCCCACAGACAGTCATGCAAGTTCAGTTTAAAAGAACAAATATGGAAAAGATTGAGGTAGCATATGCTGTTTCAAATGGTACTTTTGCTTCAGACTCTCACCCAAGACAACTAATTAAAAACAGATAATTGAGTGACAAGCAGATGTTGTTTTCTATTGACTTTTATTTATTTCACACAAACAATTATAACAATTTTTTGCTTCATAGGGCGTTGTTGTTGCACTTCCTGTCTATTTTATGACACATAGAATTAACATATGGAACTATTTAATGATCGTAAAATGTGGTTGGTGTTGTTTGTTATGTTTATATAACATGAGTTATACCACTAATTCTTTTTTATTTGGTCATGTTTGTTGTGCATATTTCTAAAATAATTTACTATTATTTGATTTCATTACTATAGTTTGTGATACAAGTCTTATTGTGAATTTTGAGTGCTGAAATCATTTTTGTAGGTGAGTGAATATGGTGCAGACCCAACAGGGACTGGAAAGAGCAGTGATGGCATTTTGAAAGCAGTTGAAGATGCTTTTGCATTGCATAAGGGTGTTGAGTTGGTTGGAGGAGTGAATGACCTTGAAGGAGTAATTTTATTAGAAATATTCAAATTGGTAATTTTCTTTTTCCTTCATCATTCGTTATTAACTACAGGATAAATTTTATATTTCTATTTTGTGATCTTTGTATGTCATCAATTTTGTTTATAGTTTAGGATGTTTGGTTGGAATGTTAGCTTTTTTTTTCAATAAAAAATTGTTATATTAAAAAATGTTTTTTTTAACCTTATTTAGAGTGAATGTTTTAAATTAAAAAATAATTATGGGAAAATATATTTTAATTTTTTTATTAAAACTCATATTTTTAATTGTTTGATAATTTATTGTAAGTAGTTCCTTGACAAATGTTATACTTATTAAATTTCAATATATAAAGGTTATTTTATAAATATAATTATATAAAAAATTACTTATATTTCGATAAAAAAATGAAAATAAGACATTTTTTTGCATTCTTGAAATTACTGTTTTCAAAATTTAAACAAATGACTTAATACAATGTGAGTTAATT